>UYYA01004508.1:0-96367 GCA_900624975.1 Angiostrongylus costaricensis | reverse complement strand
ACAATACAACGCTAGCTGACGTTTCGGCAGTATCGCCTTCTTCAGAGCCTGGAAGGGTATACTGATATACAATCTACTAGTACTAGTAGAGTACTAGATCATAAAACAACTTTTCCAGTTGCACTATAGACCGCGCTGCAGGCTATGTGAGCGGTTCCATTTCGATTACTTTTCCACTGAAGGAAACTCCATCATTGAACGTAACGTGGGACTTATCATAAGCATTACGTAAAGTTTCTCCTACTTTTCAACTAGTTTTCCATCTGCCATTGCCATCAGCAATCACCCGACAACAGGATTAACCTGGGAAGCACAAATCGGTATTGAACCTAGTTAAACTGAGGCTGCAGTTGAAACTGGGTTCAGTGCCGATTTGGGCTCCCCAGATCTGTCCTGCTGGCGGCTGATTGCTGATATCACCGTTACAGAGAAAAACTAACTGAGAGAAAGACGAAATGAAGCACCCGCATGGTGTGGTGTCGAACGCGTTAGTCTCCGAAAAGGGTTATAGCGTGTTCGATCCCCATCGCAGACACCTACAGTTCGGACTTTTGCAAATACCTCAGTACCACCGTGGTTGTATTACGTAGAGTTCCTAACTCAATACACTGATCTTCTCGTATTTTAGTCAACATCAAAAGCTAATAACAGAAATAATAACTGAAGTAGTGAACTTCTGCCGACAAATTAGAGCGCTCAGATGAACGAATACCCGTTAGGAATAACGAAAATTTCAACTTATAAAATATTTCGAAGACATCAGAGAAAGCTGGCAGAGACTTCACAAAACCCGACCAATACTTTAAAATACCTCTCTTCAAAGTGATTGTACAATATAAGCAAAACAGACCAAGAAGAAATGTTAACAGTGAGACGATGCACAGCTTGAAAGAAAATGTCCATTAAAGAGTCTTCTTGGTGTGCAAATCCCTTAGGATTTCGTCAAGATCGTCGTCATAAAGTTTATTTTCCAATGAAGGAATAAGTGCCTATAAAGCGCCCACTGTGCATGAACAAAGGCCCATTCTGTGAAAATGAGGGACTGAAAGTAAACCTTGGCCTCTTCGGCTGCCTCGGGACATACACTAACTATTTGCGCAACTTCAAACCTGTGTGAAGGCTTCTGAGAGAATATGGCGCGCACAGCTTTAATCGGTTCACGGTTTTTGAACCGAGATAAACGACGTGCACAGTTGAGAGTCTTAATGAAGACCTAAATAGTGTCCAACTAGTCAGCAGTTTTATTCCTAGTATCAGCAACCATACAGGTTTAAGAACTATTCAGACACGAATATAGAGCCAAACAGGTTCCAGTAAAAACTTAGTCATCAACTTCGCTCATGTCTTCGATCTCGTCTTGTGCTTCATTCTGCTATCGCCGGTGCCCCAGCAACAAGAAGACTTCTGACGTTAATAATGCATCTCGATTTTGTGACTCGAACTCTAAAGAATAGTGACAACTCAGTCATCACTGCCAACGCAGTGCTACTACAAGAAAGCGCCAATAACAAGATGTGTCACTTTGTGATGTCTCTACACCTCGATCTTTCCCTACTATTTCATTGTTAGTTGCAGATAATACAAAAACTGTCTAGCGGTTGTCATCGCACTAATGGTCGAATAAGACTTATCTTGAAAAGCACCAGCTAGGCGATAATTCGTACCCGTCATGCGTCTATGCTTGGTAGCCCATAGTGTGGTATAGGTTCATTCCTAGATTGATTTCCATGTGGAACTTTCCAACTACCCAACTCTAAATACTCTACTGGTGAGATGAACTCGATGAAAAATATTTTGGATTATATATCCAGGTACATGCTGTCACGTTAAAGCGGTAAACCGTTAGGGACAGTTGTACATGATCAACTAGTAGATTGCTCATATCGCGACTTTCTTGAAAGAAATCAACAACTGATCAGTACTTCGGACTAGAATAGAGCTCCCCTCAATATGAATGCGTTGTTTTCTTGTACATAAATCGCAAGGTTGTTATACAGCATAGATTTACTTCCATATAAAAACACACAGTACAATACAACAGTAGTTGACGTTTCGGCAGTATCGCCTTCTTCACAGCCTAGAAGAGTGTACTAATATGGAATTTACTAGGCCAAACGCTTCAATAACACTTACAAAAAGACGAAAAAACTCTATGGTAATTACATAATCAACAGCTTATCGAAAAACCCACCGTTTAAAAAATGACTTCCACTGAGGAAAATTAGAACAAATGATTACAGTCGCATATGCTTGATGACTGCACCATCCCACATCAGAAATTGATGTGAACACACGGGGTCAAGTCGCACATGACATGTTTTCGCCCTGGTGTTTTAGCCTCCTGTGCAAGGATATTGAGTTTTACTTCAAAATCGTCTCCGCTATGCTTTTGTATCCTATGCGTGTCTAGTGGGGCACTTTGTCTTAGTTTTCGTTTGCAATCTAGGTGTTCTTTTATACGGATACACAAAGGTCTGCCCGTTTCGCCAATATATTCATCTCCGCAATTATTACAAGAGATCAGGTATATCGTACCTGAACTCATGCAATCACCGTCCCTGCCGTAAGGGCAAATTACGCAATTTGTTGCTTCACACAGGCGGTCAAAACGAACACTAAAACAAAATACCCCACTAGGCACGCATAGGATACAAAAGCACAGCGGAGACAATTTGGAAGTGAAGGTCAATATCCTTTCACAGGAGACTAAAACACCAGTGAGGTTTTTTAGATAAATGCTAAAAACCCTACAATGAACAGCAGGGATGAATGCCCAGAGGTCATACGCGACCTGACCCCGTATGTTCGCATCGATTTTTGATGTGGGATGGTGCAGTCATCAACCATAAGCAGCTATATTCAGATGTTCTAATCTTCTTCATTGGAAATAACGAAAAAAGCAGTGAGTGTTTCGAGAAGCTGTTGATCATGTAGTTACTATAGTGTTTTTCGTCTTTTTGTAAGTGGTATTGAAGCGTTTGGCCTAGTAGATTGTATATCAGTATACCCTTCCAGGCTCCGAAGAAGGCGATACTGCCGAAACGTCAGCTACTGTTGTATTGTATTGTGTTTTCCTACCGAAGTAAATCTATGCTGTATAACAACCTCGCGATTGCTAAACAAGGAAACAACCCATTCATATTCGTATCCCGTGATTAATAGAAAGTCGATCCTACCCTCAATAGTTTACCAGCCTCAACGTAGCTGGGAGGTGTTGGTGTCGGGCTGCAATGAACAGCGAGGGGATTCATCTGCCGCATCCATCAGGAAGCCCAGCTAAGAGTAAACCATTACCAGGATCCACCCCCATCCTGATATCAAACTAGGCGCATGGTGGCAAATCTCACTCTGATCCACAATGGCGGCGACTGCTTGTAGTGGTGACGACCTGGGGCAGAATTTGGCTAGACTGACCTCGGGACTCCAAGGAACCATAGTGGATAATCCAGCAAAATTCCGAAAAATGGAAATTATGTTGGTACCGCACAGTGAAGCGGGCCATCCAAATGTCCAGGTAGGTAAGAATAAAACAATTCCATTTTGAAACTAGGTGTTCTCATATGAGCGGCACCAATACTCCAGAACGTTGCTTCCTTTAGATGTTTATGTTTTGTCAAAACTCTACCGCAAAGGAAATACTTTCCTACGAGTATTCAGTATTTAGTATGCATCTTACGAGTCCACAGCCTTCACTTTTCTGCGCTTCTGTTTTATAAGGCTATTGAAGACAAGTCTCAGAAAACCAAGAGGATATGAAAAAGGTTCTCAAGGATCGAACTGGTTATGCTAGTAAAGTCAGCACCGTTACTGTTATTTCCTAATCCCACATAGGGACGTGTTTAAGATCAAATAAGAACTTCGCTAAACGGTTTCGCCGTTCTGCAATACCATTAATAATAAAGGATAAAGTTCTCGACGTTGATCAGGGATGGGATGCATCATGCATTCGACTTTATTTGGTATCGTTGGAGGTAGCTGAATACATATCTGGCCTTTCCAGTGACTTGCTGTGGCTTGCCGATGTATCGAGTCACACAAGTCTGGTGCCAATCTGCCTACACCGGAGGGATGGGGGCTTGGTGGGCCTCGGGCGTGGGTATCGATCCCATGTGTATTGGAGGGCGCCTCGAACCACTGCGCTACGGGCGCCCTTTACCAGTACTAGTGATATGCTTAAAATACAATCACCTAGCTGTATAGATGAAGAAGAAACGCTACTAAGGAGACGATTACCTTTAGGAAACCGCATTTCAGTGGCATCCTCATCAACTATTTCATCGGAGTGCTTCGCTACCTGCGGAAGGCAGTTCTTAACGCCTCAAGATATTAAACAACAATCACTTCCAAAACTAAGCTAAGGTCAGTGACAATTTATAAGCAATAGGACTACGGTCTACATCAAATCTAGTGGCGTCTATGGTTCAATGGAGATATATGCAGCGGGTTATAACTTCAGTCTCTAAATATGGAACACAGATGCTAATCAATAGGACCGTAGTACCACATAAAGCCACCCCTGACTTAAAACTAACAAAAAATGGACGTGAAAACCACATAATGGCAGATAGGAGCGTCTTTTCTGCTCTATCAATACAGTAGTTTAGAGTTAGAGCGCACAAACTATTGCCGGCATTTCGCACGGAGACAATGGTGGGAAAGTAAGCAAGAAATACCAAACTATTGCAAGGATGGTCATACACCGTGCTTAACCCCTTCACAACCGAGGTCATTTTCGTGGGCCAGGTCCCCCGAATGGTCAATCATTGGAGCGTAATCGAAATGCGCATCGAAATCAAGATGTACGGTCCGAGGCGTACAGCTCTGTGCATATATAAGTCGATGCGCGCAGTAATGAAAGGGTCGTCTGTCTGGCCAGCCTTTTAAAGGTTTTCCTTGAAGTTATTCAATTTTTGTGCACATCTATTCTAACTTTGAACCGTTTACCGCTTGGAAAAAATATTTTCCATCGAACAGACGGTCCGCAATGAGTAGTTCCGGAAGGGAATCACCATTTTCTCTGTGATGTTATGACCTAATTTTTCCGGTTCCTGCTTTTTTACCTTCCCATCCTTTCGTTGATACCGCAGGTAACAAATTTCTGACAAGAATTTTCGTTGTGGATGAGTTACTCGAGATCGCCATTAAGCAAATTGAGAATCATATCGTAGAATGCGCGTGTAGCGCAGTGGTCGAAGGCGCCCTGCAACACACACGTGGAATCGATCCCCACGCCCATGGCCCACCAAGCCTTCCATCCATCCGGGGTCGGCAAATTGGTACCAGACTCGTCTGGAAGATAGCAGCACTGACTCGATACTTCGTTAAGCCACCGCGAGTCATTGTAAACGCCAGATATGCATTCAGTCAAGTCGAACGCACAGCCCATCTCTCCAAGGTTTGATCAGCGTCGAGACCTTTATCCTTTCTTATCCTTTTATCGTGAGATGCTGATGTTTATGAGCAGCAATTGATAATATTGACTCCCCTTATGTATTGAAACGCACGCATAGAATGGTAACAAGAGAAATGGAAGTCCGTGAAAGTAGACCAGCTGGTGAACGGGTATGTTCACGCGAAAGCCAATGAATTAAGGTAAAGCAGTGAAATCTTTTCACCGAGAAAATATTGGCTTTATCTACCAACTGCCGTCTAATGACCCTTTCGTTCTTGGTTCCCTGAATGGAAATTACGTCGTATTTTATAAAAAATAAATGCATAGAGCTCTCGCCGTCGATCAATCCCTGAAGGATGCATCATGCATTCTACTTCATTTGGAATCGTCATAGGTGATTCAATGCATATCTGGCCTATACATTGATTCTCGGTGGCCTGCTGATGTATCGAGTTAGTGCTGCAACTCTCCTAGACAGGCCTAATAGCAATTTGCCAACTCCGGGGAGATAAAGGGTCGGTGAGCCTGGGGCGCAGGACCGAACCCAAGGGTATTGCAGAGCACCTTTAACCACTGCGTTATACCCGCCTTCTATCATGTCTGATATGATCTATAAAACCATAACGTCATGATGCTTTCAATGCGTTGAATAGTGGTTGAGCGTCATTTTTCATGGAATCATTAAACCACACTCCTAGGGTGTTACTATGCGTTCACCAGTCCTGGTAGATCGAAAGGATGGGTCACTTCTGCGACAATGCTTCCTCCAGAACGGTAGTGCACCTCGCAGAAAAGTCAACGGAATGCTCGAAGAATGATTACTGATGACTTTCATTTTACTATTCGGTTAATATCATCACCAATACTTGGGAAAACGGTCCATATAAAATAAAAAAATAAAAATTCGGCTAATATTTTCCATTTCTGGTAAAAACCCAATATTTACTTGGATACTTGGATGGCCCGTCTTCACTGGTTATCCGGGTTCCAGCATAATTCCCACTTTTATGGAGTTTTTCCTGCTTTGCCACTGTGGTTCCCTGGAGTCCCGAGGTCAGCTAGTACAAAGTATGCCTCAGGTAGTTACTACCACAGCCAATCCCGCCCTTGTGGATAAGAGTGAGATTTGCCCCCATGCGACTAGTTTGATACGAGGACGGTGGTGCATCCTCGTATTGGTTTACTCTTAGCTGGGTTTCCTAATGGAAACGGAAACAGAAACGCCGGATTCCTCAGCTTGGGAGATCATGCTGGGGGATGGATTCGCCCGCTGCACACCACAGCCCGAAACCTAGCAACCTCCCAGCCACATTGAGGCGGTAAACCTTTGGGAGGAATTAAAACCTAATACACAAACTAAACCAAGAACCTAAGGCAAATGAAAAGGACTAACCCTTCTTATCGACAAGAAATAGGACACCCGTATGTGGTCTATATAGAGCCTTCCTCTTGTAAATTTCTCTATAATCGTGTTTGATGTCTATACCATGGAACCACTCCTCTCCACATCTACCTCTTCTTTACAGTCTACTCACGATGAACAGTGAACCTTAATCATAATCAAAAAATTAATTAGAGACAAGGTGCTAAGTCATGTGTGATAATGATCCATCCATCCTTTCTATTAATTCGTAAATTTTTGAAGTTCATCAAAAGTGCCTCAAGCGTTTTGCACGTAAATGTTTCTAATTCTTACGGTAAGATCCCGAGAGCTACTTCTAAATCATCGCCACCGTGTTTTTGTGCCCTATTTGTACAAAGGGGCGCGTGTGGCTCAGTGGCTGGAGGCGCCACTGCGACACACACGTGGAATCGATTTCCGCCTCCATGGCCCACCAAGCCTTCCAGTCCTCCGGGGTTGGCAAATTGGTACCAGACTTGTCTGGGAGGATAGTAGCACGGGCTCAAAACATCGTTAGGCCACCGCGAGTCACCATAAAAGCCAGCTATGCATTCAATCACCTCCAACGATGGCTAACGAAGTCGAATGCATGGTGCATCCCTCAGGGATTGATCAACGCCGAGAGCTTCATCTTTCATTTGTACATAGAGGAGTACGTTGTCGATTTTTAAGTTCCCATCTAGGTGTTCTTTTATGTGAACACAAGGCTGTATAACGGTTTTTCCAATGCACTCATCACAGCAAATCTTAGAAGAAATCGGGTACATTATAATTGAACTCATTCATTCTCCGTCTCTGCCGTTAGGGCGGATTACACAATCCTGTGTTCTACATAAACGGTCGTATTGGCGATTCCGAACTTACTGGCACTGTAGACTGCTCGGTGGATGTCTGTAACTGTCTCAAAACTTTCTTGACCACTGCTATTGACCTTATTTCATTCGACATATAGGATAGCTTACAAGGGATCATCTTTTTGGATTTGGAAGAACGTTGTTTTGGAAAACAAATCTCCTTTCAGATCACACCTCAGTGGTTGTTGTTTCGTAGACAGTTGAGATGGGTAGGTGTAATGTCATGTGCAGTGATACCTTTCTGTCTTATTCATGTTTGAATTTCTAAGCAATTTCTGCAATAAAGATGACATGAAGGCTGTGTGGTAGTTGCTGTTGCTATGTAGGTCTTCTTTACGTTCCTTTCTGAGTTTCTGTTGTCTAGACGCCTTGAGTTTCGAAAGAGCGAGTGAAAATCCGGTACTGGCAGTACGATTTTGATTTGGCAAAACCTTTCATATATGGTGTCGTGATCTGTTTTGTAGTAATACTCTACGAGACTTTCACATCCAACACGAAGTAGTGGGTACAAAGTATACCGCTGATTAAGCCTTTAACTGTGAATCTGCTTTTCCGACAATTGGCGGTGGTAGCAAAAGTGTCCACCAAGTCACCATCACTAAGTGGTACTGAAAGCTAAATAACAAAAGCATGCTTGTTCATTAGTTTTGCTCTCTCTCCTCACGCACAAAAAGGGCGTTTGTGCGGAACATGTTTCGAGTAGCTATCAGTGTTCAGGAAGAGAGCACAAGGAGGAATCTCTTGAATTGGGGCGAAAAATGGTCATCTCTATTGCTACGAAACAGTTAGGTTTTACGTCTTATAACAGCGCTTGCTTTGTTGGAAATAAAGGGCAGGAAACATACTATGAGGTTTAAAGGGAAAATCACATCCGCCCACCCCAAGCGGTATGTCTGGCAAGAATGAGGTCCCGTTTATCGTGCCCTTCACTTCTGGCGAAATAAGCACAGCTGTAAGACGTTGTTTAAAAACGGCGGTTTAGAGACATCGGTTGCCGCGATTGAAATTCCACCGGACAAGACGCTAGCTTGTTCGTAATCGCCTATGCGCTAGCTTGTTTATAATCGCCTATGTGAGGTCTATGCGAAAAGCAAAATTGCATGCGAGGGTAGAGACGGTGATTGCATGAGTTCGGGTAGGGTTTGTCTCGTCTTCTATAAGACATGCGGTAACGAATACATTGGGGAAACGGGTAGACCACTCTGCATCCATATGAAGGAACACCTAAGCGGCAATCTTAAAGTTAAACCAAATACTCTACTAGGCGCGCATAAGACACAGAAGAGACATAATGGAGAAGATTTGGAAGTGGAAATTGCTGCCATCGTACAGGAATCGAAGACTTAGCACGCAAAGCTGTCGGTGCATACCGAATAAATTCCAGGAATCCGAAGATGAACCACAGGGAGGGATGCCTCGTTGTCACGCGTGATCTTACACAGTATTTAGGGCTGATATTTTGATGTGACAGTGGCTCACTATCCATCCGTGTTAACTTTGTTCGGGGTCGGTCTCCATGTAAAATGCTCAGTGGAGGACTCGTACAAACCGGTGAGTGTGCGAAGAAGCTGTTTTATTTATTATTTACTCTATTATTATTCTATTATTCTTGTCATTATCCTATTATTCTATTATTCTATTTAATTAGCTACATTGTTTTCGACGCGATTGAAGCCTTAACTTCGTGATTATTCTGTTGGAGTTATGTAGGTTTTGATTTGTTTTGAGGTATTTGGCTGGCTAGTTTTCTGTTGACTTGATCTTTCCAGGCTCTGAAGAAGGCGAAATCGGCGGAAGCGTCAGCTTTCGTGGATAAAGAGTGTAGTAACAAGCAGACTGTGCGATTACCAAGATAACAATGATATTTATATTTTCAGAAACTACTGCACGTCCACAGCAACCGAAAACAGAGTGTTGGGGAATATCATCGTATCGTGTTGTTGTTGTTCGTTCAATGGCTTTTCTGTCCGACATACTAGTATCGACGCAATGAAGTGCACAAAAAACGTCTTGTGAGATTCAGAAAATCGGAATTTCACAGTAGTAAAAAAGTGAAGCTCTTATCCTCTAGGCAATAATCTTTAAATTGTAACATTCTTCATAGCCTTAACTCTTTTATTTACTGCCTTTTTCTTCTTAATGGCAGGTTATGTTTCGAATTATAACTCGTATGAAATGCTGAGATATTTGCAAAACTCCGGACCACAGGTGTATGCAGTGGAGAACGAACACGCGCTGTTGTCCTTAGCGGGGAGCAGCGCACTTCACCACTACATCATCCGGGTCATTCTTCATAGCAATATTTCCGGTGTTATCACCGGACATTATCATTATATCCACCATCAGCATCGTGTATATAAGGGCATCACTGAGTAAGGATGCCTCATTCGAGGAGATGGCTCACTGAAGAAGACCTGACTCGACACGAAGGCGAAGCTGCCACGTCGAGACGAATAACAAGGGAGGACCATCGACTCTGATCATCGGCTCTGAGGAAGACGAAGACGTCGAAACGTTAGCCGAAAATAAACATCATTATCAACCTCGTGTAAGCTCAGCAAAGAAAGAATTCTTCATAGCAATCTACAAATCACAAACATTATACTTCCACGTGATTTCTGTGCGGTTGGTCTCTACGTGACATACTTAGTGGAAACCTCATGGGAAGCGGCTCTGAGGAAGGCGAAATCCGCCGAAACGTCAGCTTAATCGTGAACAAAGAATAATAACACCCCGCGTTTGCTCAACAAAAATACGAAGAAAATCTATAAATCGCTTTGTTCTGAGATAAGCTGATTTTGAGTTGAAAGTAGCATTGTTTGTGCATCGTATGATGCCTATGCAGGTCAAACCGTCGCATAACTGTTAACACATTGTGGACAGAGTGCGTTTTATATAATCGTATGAGGCACCCCAAGTGGCCTGTACGAGTTATATATGAGTCATTCTCTAATCAATTTAGTTATCGATGTCGAAAACCACGAACTCCGTAGATAAATAATAAAACGCTATCTGATGCGGCATGCACGATAGAAACCGTATGAGCGTTAAATGTTAAAAACCCTTTTCCGTCGTTTGAAGTAAAGATTTACCTTCAATGATGCTGAGATATTGGCACAACTCCGGACCGCAGGTGTCTGCGGTGGGGAACGAACGCGCTATTGTCCTTTCCAGGGAGTAATGCGTTCACCGCCACACCATGCGGGTCCTTCGTTTCGCCTGTCAACTAGTTCTATCGACCTTTCACCGTCAGCAATCACCTGTCAACGGGATTGATCTGGGGAGTCCAAATCCACAACGAACCCAGTTAAGCTGAGGCTTTAGTGATAATCACAATCGTAACCGTTTTATTTACTGCCTACTCTTTTTAATGGCAAGGTATATTGCGAAATATAAATTCAATGATGCTGATATATTAGCAAAACTCCGGATCACAGGTGTCTGCGGTGGGGAACGAACATGCGAAGGGTCTAGCAACTATATAATCAAACGGCGACGAGATTAGGCTGAATCAGGGATGCATCCTCATCCACTCAGTCGGAGTGCTGCATCGAGCCGGGTTGCCGCGGGCAACAGAGTTGCACCTCCCACTCGGCAATTCGATTTCAACGAGGCTTCATCGCTCTATTCGTTATGTCTCCTATTCCTACCTCACGACGTCGAGTCTAATTAGTTTGTGAATATTGCTTGCGCATGCTTTATTGTTCCTGTCATCCCTTCCCGTCTTTTGCACTCCTAGTAAACATGGATACAATGTAATAAAGTTTGTATTCAATCGCGTAGCCAGTCCTTGATAGAGGATTACTAAAACTGACGCGAGGTTGGTATAGATCCTCGTTGTCGTTGTCGTTGTTTTTGATGTTACTGATCGATGACTGACGTTTCGGCGACTTCGCCTTCCTCAGAGCCTGGACGTACTTTATGTTAGAATACTTTTTATTATTCGGTGGAAAAGAAGGTTAAAGTATTAATGAAGACCAAACTTTCAAACAGACGCCATATTGAACAGAAAGGCCACTCACCGTGATGTTACATGTGGGACTGGCCCGCGCGTTGTTTTCGCCAGGGCGGGGCTCCAGGTCACGCGTGATAGTGAGACATTCGTCCTTCCGGTTCATCTTTGGATTTTTGAAATTTATCCAAAACGCCTCAAGAGTTTTGCGCGTTGATGTTTTTGATTCCTGCGCTGGGATCCGCACATTCACCTCAAAATCATCGCCGTTGTGCTTTTGTGCCCTATGCGTACCAAGAGGGGTGTTTAAACGGATTTTAGCTTTCCCATCTCGATGTTCTTCTATGCGGACACAAAGTGGTCTACCCGTTTCCCCGATATATTCCTCACCGCATGCATTACATGAGATCAAGTATATTTTACCTGAACTCATGCAATCCCCGTCTCTCCCGTTAGGACAGATCATACAGTTTTCTGAGCTGCACAAACGATCATAGAGACGGTTTCGAACTAACTGGTGGCGTAGGGATTGGGTGAGATGTCAATAATCGTTACGTAATTTTCAAGACCACTTTTTCTTAAGCACTTTTTAATGGCTTGACTTACTTAATTTGATATGAAGGGCAGCTTAAAGGGGATCCTACTTTCGTCTGAAATATTAATATTTGGGAAACTACCCAACGTTTTCCTCTAATCCGAGTGGCTTCTACTTCGTAGCCATTGGAAATGGCAGTTTTTCGTGCCAGGCTTCGCGATTCCTTCCTTTCCTCTTCTCCCGTACACACATTCTTGGCCGTACGATACATATTTTTGATAAGTGCTTTTTTCATGTGTGAAGGATGAGAGGAGAGGCAGTGGAGTAGAATGTTTTTACTACTTGGCTTGCGATACCATTTTGTTATATAGCCACTTACTGAGAGCTTTATTTGGATGTTTAAGAATGGAAGCCAGTTCTCGGTAGGTTTTTCTCGTGTAAATTTTATATACTCTGACTGTCGGTTTAATAATTCAAAGCACTCATCCATCTGTTCTTGTGTGGAACAGACGATGAAGCAGTCGTCTGTGTATCGACAGTAGAGTAAGGGTCGGTGATCGAGAACTGGAGCTTCCACCTTAGACATGAAAGCGATGGCAAGGCTTGGAGCTAAACGCTGTCCCATTGCCAACCCTCTAACTTGTGTAAAATATTTTCGAGACCACGAAGATCGAACAATTAAGGCATTATTTTAAGAGAGTCATTAGTTGCGTAATCGAGAAGCCGTACATTTTTATTTTCTTTTCATACTCTACGAGCAACTCGAGAATGGCTTGCATTGCGGAGTCATTGGACAGGGTATAAAGTGAACTGACATCGAATGACTCCATTATATGCGTGCTGTTTGGTTGCGCGCGCCTTAGGTGATCTAGAAATATTTTGGTGTTAGGTAGGTGGGTTTGAATGAATTTTAGCAGCTGGGTTAGGTGAGGTTTAGGAACCACGTTATTCTATCCGTTGGCCCTCCTATACAACTGATGATAGGTCTAACTTTATATGATGATGGGTTCGTTGACGTAATATCATCAATTGAAGTAAGTTATGTCTTTTAATAAGCAAGTAAAGGACAGGGCAAATCGGGTGTTCGTTCTTAAGTCGATATATATCAACTGTCTATGCCGAGGTTTATAGAAAGTCGGTCTTTCGGATTACTAAAACATTTAACAGCTCACTTGAATTAGGTACAGAATTTTGCATATTTGCGGTTCAAAATCTCTACTCCGTAGAGGCAGTGATAACGAATAAAAAATCCCACAATAGGAGCACTGCAGAATATCTACAAAGCCATTTCCAGTTTTTCTCCGAAAACATTACCGAAAGTTACCTTGCTGAGCTATGCCGTGCTGGCTAAGTAGAGTTTCGTTAGTTTACTGGACCACCTCGTAGTAGACTTGTGGTGCTCTTGAAGGCGATTCTCGAAACCCCATCGACATACTTACCAATTACATGTGGTTTTCATTTATATTTTGCCACACTACCTCAAGGCATACCGTATGACCTTTTTGTAACGTGGCTCGGAATTCCTTAAACGGTAAAAAAGGGCAGAGCATTTGGCACCGATCAATTCTTAAATGGTGGGACATGCACTGAACTCCATTCGTAGGATCACAGAAGTGATTAAGCGCATATCGGACTTATAAATGACTTGAGGTGCTATGATTATGTACCAAGTTACTAATTCTCAAGTGTGTAAAGAAGCTATGTCCGGTGTGATTGAAGTTCAGATTTCGGGTTTTCCTGTTGGAGTCATGTGAGTATTCGAATGAGTAGATTGATTGCTCATTAACTTTACGCTTCCAGACTGATGAAGTCTATAATTTTGTGTCTATACATCAAGTCAACAATGAATTATTTATCAAGTTGATGTTTTTTTCTCCCAAACAACTTCGGTAGCAATTTGGAAAAGGGGGAGGTCTGCCCGGAACACGGGATCGAACCAATGATCACGTGTGTGCCGCAGTACCCTTCTACTTACTGCGTTATACGTTCCCTCAAGATTTCCTATATGGACAAAATTCTTGAAGTTTACGGTAATATTTATAATGAATCCATCTATTTTGCTCGTCAACAAACGAATGATCTGTAGCTTGCTGCTATTTTTTAACGCATGAAGTTGAGCTTGGCTAATCCATTTTGGCTCAACTAAAGAAAAGTTAAAGATCTGCAATGCTTCAGAATCTGAGTGTTTCCCTAATGGTACTCATACGAGTAGGACATAATTTTCTTTCTCGCTCATAGAAAACAAAAACCTAAAAGGAAGGTATCGGAGTAAAAAGATTAACACTTCAAGAAATCGAGTATATTTCTTTCCGAATTCGGTAAGGATCATACGAAACAAAATTTTCCACTGTCTCTCCAGAATGGTTTGCCGCTTCACCGTGATTTAGGAATGCTCGAGAGAGTGGGACTGCGATGTACAGTAGCGCTTTGTCCTACCACAATCCCATCTTGTAGTATAAAGTAAACATTGGCCACGGCATTACCTTACAAACAACCCAAAAAAACAAAATCAAACGCTCTCATACCAAAAGCGTGGTCACTCTCCTGTCCGTCGAACGAGATTTACCCAATGAGCTACTTTGCTGCGAATGAGAATATGTAGAAGCGTGCACTGATGCCCACTCTATTTACTTCACGATTAATACGCCTAATTTCTCTCCGTACCTTGTGTTTTTTAATTATTTGAATAACCATCTTTCGAATTCCTCGATAACCAAGTGTTTTAAACAATTATTAGATCTACTGACGCACTCGTGACGACATGAGTCGTATATGCATCACGCATCAATGGGTACAGCAGGAAGTGTGAGCTACTGACTGTTTCTTTTGTTACTCAAACCTGTTCTCATACACTATTTGCGTCAAAGTGATAGCTTCTTTTCATCATAAATTTTGTACACGGAATGGTTGGAAAAACAGCTGTATTCTAGGAGTTACAGTTTACATAAAGCAGTATATGGGACAAGTTTCCTCGTTTCTAACGGTTCCGCAGCTACTCGTTGCTACAGATACCGTGATCCAATCTTCTTGATGAGACGAAGAAAAATTTGGTGCCTGTGCGAATGTATTAACTCAGATCATTCTATAAGAACGTGCAAAAAATCGAAATGAAGGAATTTTGCCTTAGGCACTACGTCATAATTGTGCTTAATGAAAGGATAGGGCTCTCGGCGTTAATCAATCCTTGAAGGATGCGCCATGCATTCGACTTCATTAAGTATCGTTGGAGGTGATTGCATGCATATCTGACCTTTACAATGACTCGCCGTGGCCTACCGATGTATCGAGCCGGTGCTGCTATTCTTCCAGACAAGTCTGGTACTAATTTGCCGACCCGGAGGGAGGTGGGCCAGGAAGGCTTGGTGGGCCAGGACCGATTCCACGTGTATTGCAGGACGCCTCCA
Organism: Angiostrongylus costaricensis; assembly: GCA_900624975.1. Taxonomy (NCBI): domain Eukaryota; kingdom Metazoa; phylum Nematoda; class Chromadorea; order Rhabditida; family Metastrongylidae; genus Angiostrongylus; species Angiostrongylus costaricensis. Next base: position 80,828 of record UYYA01004508.1, on the reverse strand, counting down.
ACCACTGCTCCACACGCGCCCTTAATTATGCTTAATACAATATGGTAGCTATTATTTCCGTTTTTGAATCGTAGAATAAGATTTGTTCACATACGTAATCAGTTCTTATCTTATTGGAATTACGTAAATGGTAAGCTTTATAAACAAAGACGCAAATACGGCTACGTTTTTCCTGTTAAGCCGATTCTGTTCATCGGAGTTTGAATTCTATAAATATAATGCTAATATCGTTGACTACATTCTCTGATTTTTTACGGTGAATATAGAATAGAAAAAATAAGTAGGAATATGTAAACATAATGTTATACCTTTTTATTTTCTGCCTACTATAATTTCGCGGCAGGGTACTAAGCGAAATACAACCACAACGTTGCTGAGATATTTGCAAAACTCATAACTCATATGTAAACATAATTAATTTTCTGGAGCGATTTTTCCAAAACCTTTATTGTTATTGGCGTAGTGGTTAAAGTTGCCACGCTGTAGACACATAGTCTCTGGTTCGATTTCATGCACCGGAAAACCATTCCTACAGTGACAGCAGATTTGCACCGAACTTGTCTAGTAGAACAGTAGTACTGATTTGATGCATCTGCAGGCCCCCATAAGTCTTTTTTTTGCTCGACCTGTCTTTTATATCTACTGTGCCTATTGCAGGGCTTCTTGTATTCGATTCTATTTCTGGTACCCATTATCCACGAATGCCTTCCAACTATTTTCATGTGGGCTCTGCTGCAGCTTGATCATTTTCCTTTCGTTATGAATGTCGCTGTATGCTGGTCGAGTAGATTCTTCTCGGAGTCCTGAGATTACCAGGCTAGACCGTTCCCACTTGAATTACAGAGTGGGCTTCTTCCCAAACAAGATTGGTAGTAATTTCACGTCCATGGAGGTATGATAGGATCGATTAGCACGTGAAGTAGTCGAATCACAACTGTGCTCATGGTAATCGGCATCATTACCACTGCACTACTTGTCCCTTCTCATAAGTCACTGTATTGACCAAATATGAATTCAGTCACCTCTATAATGTAACGATAGATTCAAATGCATAACACATCCTAGAGCGAGTTACCAACGCCGAACGCGTCAGTTTCGTTTATTTTTAATCGAAACAGCAGCTGCTTTGATCGACACTCATCTTCTGTATTATGCGTAACTACAGATTAGATTAGCCGCCTGGTCATGAGAATCTTTCGCAGATTGTTCTTACAGGAATGCTTGCGTCTCCTCCACGGGACAGGGATTTTTTGAACGAAAAAGCTGAGAGCATTCTTCACGGCTTCAAATTGTAAGTATAGTTTTTAAGGAGTAAAGTTAGGGAATAAGACTGGTAATGAATACGTTTTTTAAAAAACTTAACTGAATGGCATAAGAACATATGTGACAACTGGTAGTAAATTAATGAGTATTTTCAGTCGATTTTGGTTTTATCTCAAAGGAAAAAGGATTCTCTGTTACAACGTCATAAAGACCCTTTTTTCGTACCCTTTCTTTAGTACGCAGGTGATTCAGAAATTGGATGAATCTACGGGATGCTGAAAGTGGTCGAGTCTTGTGGCAGAGTACAGAAGACATGGCTGATCCCCACCAGGAGCATGAAGGTGAGAATTCCAAACGATCACGTTCGTAAATGTCTCTTTTGGATAACAGATCGAGAAATCAGATTTAGTGACATTTTCAGCTCTTCTGTCAAAGCAAGGAAAACCTTTGTAGCATTAAATTTGCACTCGATATTCATAAATATGTGGAATTCCTACACCTAAAGTATCTCACGAGGCAACAGCTTTCTTGATGCTATATTCCAGCACTCAACATGCTTACAGTCTAAACATTTGATGCAAACGTTGAATATTATTGTGGTAATGGAAGACTAAATGGTCTCGAATATGACTCATTAACTTAGTGCAATAAGGAGCAGGTTTAGTGCAGTGGCCAGAGGTGCCCCGGAATACATGGTCCCTGGTTTGCTACCACTTTGCTACTCAACCGATCCCACAACCGCCAGGTGTCGGATAATTGGTGACAGATTTACCCGTGATCATAACAGCACTATCTTAGTGCACAGATAGGCTACCATAATTCATTGTATGGGCAAATGCGCAACCATTCACCTCTACGATGCTACGAATGGAGTCAAATACATAACATATTCCTGAGGAATTGATCAATGCCGAATGCTTTAACGTTTTAGCATCATGCACCATATTAGGTAAGCAGATGGGTTACGTATACGCTAACGGAGAATGCAGCATTACACGATGTAGCGAAGTTCGATGACTGTCTTGTCGATTCAATAACCAAATAGTAAGGGGCGACTAGTTAATGTTGCGTTTTCACAAAGACACGTGACTGCCTTAGCATATCTGTGTTGATATATTCAGTTGTCCAGTAAGGAATTGGCATTGCGTCTAGATGGAAACGTTGACGTTTTTGCATACGGGAAGTTTGACTGTAAACGTTAATTTGGGTCTGGGCATTGTTACCCATCACTGTTATCCACTATTAGTGCTATTGGTACTCTTATTAAATTTTGTTATAACCAGAAACCATGAGTAATCGATCGCCCTTCAGCAGAATTTCGATTTGAATGGTAACCTACCGGTTGCGCAAGACTTTCTTTCATCGGAGCCTCAAAAGCTGTCATTCGCATGTTATTACCGTTTGCTACTCAGTGGTTATCTTCTTTCATGGACGGCACAGATTCTTGGCACTGGCTTTTTCCTAGCTTGGCTTCCAGATGAAATGAAAATTTCGAACTTCTTCTCACCTTATGAGATGCTATTGAAATCGAATCACTCGTTGTAGGTCGCAGTTTGACACTTAGGAACAAGCCATGATTAGGCAGGTGAATCACTAGGGAGTATTCTTCTGTCATTATATTTTTTTTTGTATGACCCGACATTACATATCATGTTGTTTGGATCTCAACAGTTATCGCATTGGATTCATTTACTCACGTCCACCGTCCACCGTCCACCGAGGTCTTGATTTCCGCGTGGATACGTCTTTTGCTTTAGGATTTTCCCCTTCCTTATGAATGTTGTTTGATGTTAGCAGAGCCGATTCTCCCTGTAGTCCTAAGATAGCCGTGCTAGGACGCACCCACCTGGTTTAGACGGCACCAATTTCTCGACCTCGGATGGATAAGGGCGGAGTGGGTCAAACCAGCATCTATGTATGGTGGATCCTCCTCGTAATGAACGCGATCGTTAGAATTGCATTACTAGCCCATTATCCCTCTATTCTACAACATTTAACAACTTCGTAGAACAATAATTTTCGGGGTTATTATCAAGAATGCCTATAAATTCAGCGCATGTTCCAAAGAGCATCCTGAAATGCCGCACCGTATCCAGAGAAATCAACTTCACATCTGCCGAGAAAATCAACAAATTCCGTCTAGAACAGCGAGTTTTCCTGAAGGAAAATATTGTAGAAGGTGAGTTTCTACTAGGATTTATGTGAAAGAAATTCAATTCTTACTGAATGGTGGGATGTTATCGTTTTAATACAAATTTCCATGAAATCTGTGAAACGAAACATAACCAAACATGAGAGCGCGGTATCGTCGATTCGTTTCAGCTGGGCGATTCTTAATATATTACTGTCTAGTCAGAATTTAAATACTTCAGAATTGACCGATTATCTAAGATCGAGTGAAAATTTCCCAGCAGAATCTGCTCGGCTTCACATTCACAATCTTCGAATTTAGAATGGTTCTTCGAATTCGGTTTCGTCATTCCTGATTCAACAAACACTTGGCAAACGCTAATTGAAGCCGCACCGGAATCACAAATGCTGCCAGCATCACTGTTGAGGTTTTAACGAGTATTACATTTTTTAGTTCGTTTGGACACTTTTTTAGTGGCTAAACAGATATAGACTTTCGTATCGTTTTATAAAAGAGCAATTCATCACGCAGACATGATTTCTTCTTTTTTTACATAACCCGTCATCACATCAGATGTGTGGATCCCAGCACGTGTTGTATTCGATTCGTTTTCCTCGCAGTTGTGGTCCATATTGTGCTGCTTAAGGATTTCGTCTTTTTCATCAATGTCGTGGAACGCTGGTCGAGTTGATTCTCCTTGCAATTATGGAGAAGGTAGGGCTAAGGCGTCCCATGTGGATTGGGAGAGAGCGAAGGCGGGTCGAACAAGCGCCTTTGCTTCCTGGTGGATACAGTAACTACTGCTCTCTCTCCCCTCAAGAACAATATTGTGGGTTGCACGTTAAGTGAAAATGGTGTCTTTTAGTTCGTTAGAGAAATCGTAGTATGGTTTGTTACAGAGAACAAATGAATTTGTATTCGTTGCCTTGGTTTGGATTCCGTTCATGCGGCGTATCTCGCCTTTGCTGAATACATCTGCTCTTGTCCAATACATCCTACTCATTACCATTGCTCTTTTACACCTTCAGGATCAAGAACCGTGTGCGAATGATAGAATATTTAGATAGAACCAGCTGAGAGACAGGCGAAACGAAGGACCCGCATGATATGGTGGTGAACGCGCTACTCCCCGGAAAGGAAAATAGCGCATTCGTTCCCCTGTCCCCCGCAGACACCTGCGGCCCGGAGTTTTGCAAATATCTCGGCATCGTTGAAGTTGTATTTCACAATATACTCTGAAATTAAAAAGGATAGGCAGTAAATAATAAGTTGAAATAGAATATTTAGTTTTATGGCAAATGTATAAAATGTAGAACTCAAAGATTGCGGCAAAGCTCTAGATAAATGAACAACATTGAAATGAGCTCATATTTCTGTTTTAGCGGTAACATAGTCGTGGAGACGTTATTCTACGACGATGACCTTCTCATAAGCACGTCCAAAGTGAGACTCTTCTACGACTAACCAACACCAAGACATATTTTCTCATCAATTGTATTTCACAGACATATCCATCATTTCAGTCATATTCGTTTCGTAGTACTACCAAAATATGACATTGTGTATTTTCGTCTAGCGTCTGACTATGCTAATTCTCTACAAAATACCATTTTGTGCTTGATCTGTGACAACTTCTCACTCAATTGTGATAATTGTATAGGTTTGAGCAAGTGTTACAGTGTATTTTTCTAAATTAACTATCTTGTGACCTCTCAGTGGTTTTCCACCTCATCGTGGCTGGGTGTCGAACGCCGATGTACAGCAGGGGATTCATACTCTGGCAGGGTCTCCCAAGCTGAGGAAGTCGCATGGTGGTGAATATCTCTACGATCCACAACGGCTGCGACTGCCTGTGGTGGTGAAAACCTGGGGCAAACTTTGGTCAGGCTGACCTCGGAACTCCAGGGAACCACAATGGCTTAGCCAACAAATCTCCGAAAAACGGTGATTATGCTGGGGCCCGCACAACTAGTGAGGACGGGCCGTTCAAGTATCAAGTTCAAGCAAATATCTTGCGATCTGTTATGCCTAGTCTTGTCCGCTTCTTGACACTGAACATTTGAAGAATTCACCTTTATGAAGAGGAACAGTGAAAACCACAGCACAATTTCCTTTGGACTAATATGATTCTGGCGAGGTGGAACCTCCTTGGGATCTCCAGGAAACTGCGAAAAACCATGCTCAGGTTGTTAGCCATTCATTGCCCAGGACAATGCTGGTCGAAGGAAGACTTTCATTTCTGCGTGCCGGTTTCTTACACAACGGCGGTTCCTGGTTTCCCTGCTGAACTTGCTTTACAAATAACTTCACATAACTATTTATTCACATACTATTTCAAGTACACAATCAGCTTAGCTGGGTTCAATACCGATCTGGGCTGCCCAGATCAACCCCGTTGACGGGTTATTGCTGACGGCACTGATCGATAGAACTAGCTGAGAGAAAGGTGAAACGAAGGACCCGCATGCTGTGGTGGTGAAAGCGTTCCCCGAAAAGGGAAATAGCGCATTCGTTCCCCACCACAGACACTTGCAGTCCGGAGTTTTGCAGATATCTCAGCATCATTGTGGCTGACTTCTCATATTTTCCCACGGTGTTCAATAAACACAGCAACATCGGATCAGAGAACATTGTAGAGGGACAGCACTACTACGTACGATATCTTGACTTGTGATATTGCTCCCCAACATTGAACCAGAGTTACCTGATTTCGGCAACCACCAGAGAATATCTATCGGTGGCAAGGCCATACATGGTACTAAGAAATACGATTGCCTTTACAACGTTAAAATCTGAATTAGTAGTTAAACTCAGTTATCTATGGAACGACATTTCTAAAGCGTGTAGCATAGGGGTTAGAGGTGCTACGTGGTGTCACATAACCCCTGGTTCGAACCCACTCACTAGTGCACTATTCCTCCAAGGTTGGCTATAGATTGATAAGAAGTTATCTGCATAGGACAAATATGCATTCACTCACTTTTTATGACGCTTTGATGGACCCAAATATATGGTGCATACCTTGTATAGATCAACACTGGGTGCCTTATCCTTTAAATTTTAGCCGGACTCGCATACTCCGTCAATCTCGTTTACCCAGTTTAAAGATGTATGCGGATGACACATCGTAAAAAGTCGAGAAGCGAACTACTTCATCACTGATACGAAGGGAAGGAATTGGAAAAAATCCAAACCTCTCACGATTACCATAAACCTCTTACTAATCCACTACATGATCTCCGAGACCTCGGAGAGTTCACAGCGATTGCAAAACGCAGATGATTACACTGCGAGAGACGACAGATGAACGAAAAAAACTGTACGGTGGACTCGCGAAGGTGCGAGTGCCCTTGGAACGACCATATTTGTAAGTAAAATCAATCAGCTATTGGTTGCCAATGTTTTACAGATCACGTTATGATATTCCCACCAGCTACCATACTGGAACCAAACCACTACCATGGACGACGACTGCGAGGCAGAGAAACCAATGGAGAATGTGCTAGTGCCCATACAGCACGTGAAGAGAGGCGCCCAAACGTCTAACTACGTATCCACTATACTCAATGAATTGCTGAACGATTCGGAGTCGAAATTCCTAAAAGAAGTATCAATTCGACTTGGTCCAGATACATTCAATGTCATGCTCTCCAAAATTCTTTAAGAAGATACATTCCAGGCAAAAATTGCCAAATTAAAAAGTAATGAAATTTTCTTCCGATTTCGACTTTTCCCTAATGATTCATTGAACTTGAACAGAACATACCAAACAAATACATAAAAAGAAAGATAGAAACCCGAAATCTTTATCAACTAAATGCAAACACTTTGAGATCAACTGTTTATGCCCTTCAAGCTAATCTACCCATCACAGTACAGTAAACTAAAACGGTTAATAGAAGTTAAGGGAATTCATCTGGGAAAAGCTTAGTGATCAACAAATCCAGAATAAGGTAGGAAAGATGTTTGTTGAGACGCGGATACTGTAAAGTGTTCACAAGCCTTTTCACACCATTCCGCCAACTTCTTGTGTCCAGTGCTCGCCGTACGTACGATGGCATATGAAACGATTCGAATTTAGACACTAATCAAAATTACGAAGTAGTAAGTGATTTCGTAATTAAAAATCGAAAGCACACTTTGTTAGAATAAACTGGATATTAGAAATAACATATATTAATATATCACCACAAATCACTTTCCAGTTTATTTCATGGGTTGTGATTCCTAAATTCTTTCCATTTACGGTTTCGCAAGTACTATACTGAAACAATTATTCATTCAACTATTCAGGGAAAATATTGTAATTGTTTCCCTTGCATGATCAAATTAATGTTAGGGTAGCGATTAAAGATGCCACACAATACGCTCACTATAGCCACAGGTTGACACTTTCCTGCTGAGTCAACCAAGCCTTCACTGTCAGGAATCGGTGACAGAGTTGTCTGAGAAGTGGTCTCTCCAGTGGGTACCTTAGCGGATACCCCATGATACTTAGTTGACACTTGAACGGCCTGTCCTCACTGGTTGTGCAGGCCTCAGCATAAACTCCATTTTTCGGAGATTTGTTGGTCAAGCCATTGTGGTTCCCTGGTATCTTGAGGTCAGCCTAGCCAAAGTCTGACCCAGGTCCTTACCACCACAGGCAGTGGCATCCCTTGTGGATCAGAGGCAGATTTACCACCATGCGACTTTGATATCAGGACGGTGGTAGATCCTGGTATTGGTTTACTTTTAGCTAGGCTTCCTGATGGAAACGCCAAACTCCTCAGCTTGGGAGCCCTACCAGGAGATGAATCCCCCGTTGTACATGGCAGTCTTACACCCAGAAACATCCCAGCCACGATGAGGCGGTAAACCGTTGGGAGGATATTTATACATATATAAACATATATATAATACGCAAATAATCGACATATATATATGTATCGAGTATTTATGTTGCTTTCTTCTTTTTTTATACCGAAGTCGGTCTTTCGATGGCCTGGCCGAACTCAGATTTCCACGGAACAATGGCTTAACCAGCAAAACTCCGAAAAAGGACCCGCACAACTAGTGAGGACGGGCCGTCCAAGTACCGAAGTATCCAAGTTTCATGTAAGTACTTTTAACGCCGGAAATAACGCAACACCATCAGCATTTTTCCTCTTTGTGAACACATTCTGCTTAATAACTAAACTTTTTCTCCTTTGGACGGAGTACACAGATAATCAATCAGATACATTCCTTTCTTCACACTTCACACAAATAAATTCGTATCCACCTCATCTTGAAAGAATTCTAAGGCCCGTCTTGTAGCCAACTCCTCGCGCAAGCTTTTCTCCTGCAACAATTAAGAAAACTGTTAGAAGCTGAATGAATACATGATATACTTCTCAATATGAACAAAACAGAAAGCACATGAAAGCAGCGGCTCACGTACGTAGCCAGAGAAAAAGAAAGGAAACTTAAAGCGACAACGCTGTACCAGTAGTCACCTGATCAGATGGCAGCGAGCCGTCCGAGTAAAAAATAGCTGCCTGGATCAGACGAGTGATTGCGACAAGATTTTGTTCATTAAACAGCGTCCAGCATGCTCTTTTCAGCAAGAGTAGCAACAAATTATCTACTGTGTCAGAACAGAGGTCTCTAAAAAAAACATGTGATCAGTCCAATAAAATTTTGCGTGCGAATTAATCAATAATAAGGAACAAATCAGATGTACAATGTTTGGCTCGGGAAAAGTGGTCGCTGTGAAAACACAAACTAGAAAGAATAAGAACCTCAGAGCGGAATGAATATTCAATTTCCACTGTGCAATATGAGACACGAACGAGAAGAACAGTAAGGACATGCTATCCATGAAACTTCTGCATCTACAAAAATTGACATCAACGAACAATCAGAGAACTCTTCTGGCAATAAAACATAACATACGAAGTCGTAAAATCTATACACCTTGACCACTTTAAACCAGCGTAGTCATGCTCTTCCGCAACTTTACATCCATAACAATTATTGACAAAAAGCGGATTATAGAAGCTGGAATGAGTGTTCTCAATGGCCATGCTGAGAGATGATAAACTACTGAAAAATTAGGCTTTTTTTTGCGAAAACCAATATTTTGATGAATGAACTAGCAAAAAGAATCATAGATGAAACAAACCTTAAATCAGACACTTCAAATTTTTCCCTGAAGTCCATTTTTTCTGGAGCATATAATGTATTCGCAAGAAGTGTTAGAAGGAAAGGACGAAGATGCTGTCCTTTCTCACGGCTCAATTTTCCTGGCATTCTCTTCACTACCTAGCAAAGAATTTTCGTTAATATTTTCAAGAAAGAATTTAGTCGCTCACAAAATTCTCAGCATTGATTTCAATCATTAAAACGTTGATCGCATGAATTGACATGATTCATAAATGTGCGATTTTAAGAAAACAAACACTGCACTATTCTGAAGTTAACATTGAAAGCTACGATTTGTTCAGTGGGATAATGGGAACAACATGAAGTGAAAACCGATGTTTTGTAATAAAAAGTTTGCTCTTTTTATTTAAACCATCTTTAAAAATTTCTGTTTTTTAATCACAATCTTAACTCTTTTATTTACTGCCTTTTTCTTCTTAATGGCAGGTTATGTTGCGAAATATTACTCGTATGAAATGCTGAGATATTTGCAAAACTCCGGACCACAGGTGTATGCAGTGGAGAACGAACACGCGCTGTTGTCCTTACCGGGGAGCAGCGCGTGTTCGTTCCCCACTGCATACACCTGTGGTCCGGAGTTTTGCAAATATCTCAGCATTTCATACGAGTAATATTTCGCAACATAACCTGCCATTAAGAAGAAAAAGGCAGTAAATAAAAGAGNAACTCTTTTATTTACTGCCTTTTTCTTCTTAATGGCAGGTTATGTTGCGAAATATTACTCGTATGAAATGCTGAGATATTTGCAAAACTCCGGACCACAGGTGTATGCAGTGGGGAACGAACACGCGCTGCTCCCCGGTAAGGACAACAGCGCGTGTTCGTTCTCCACTGCATACACCTGTGGTCCGGAGTTTTGCAAATATCTCAGCATTTCATACGAGTTCTGTTTTTTAATTCAGAGATCAGTTTCGTGGATGCTCTTAGAACCACCATAAAAAACTGGGTTTTCGAGTATATGTCTGATAAAATCAGACTGTAGTGTGCAGCAATACAAGAAGCTGCAATTTTGAAGACATTTTACCTCGACAGTTAAACAAAACATGCAGATACCGTGCCAGCAGATTCAAGCTGTAAATTAATCATTCGAAACCAGTAACGAAGAGGACGACAAATATCTTTACATGTTCTGTGGATTTACCTTCTCGATAGTGAACCAGCTGTTATTTAGAGACATTAACCATTCACAACGGATATCGATCCAAAAACTTGCATTTTTTAAACATATGAGTCATGAACAACGAAAAATATTCAAGATTCTACAAAAACTTAAAAAATGTACTTCAGGATCAAACTGGACAACGACCCAAAAAGTCGAACATCTACTATAACGACGATAACGTGATGACTTCAATGCTGATCATCTCGAAAGAGCGATTTTTCACAGATATGTTGAATTCGTGTAGAAAGACTAAGCACGAAAACCAGTGCCACTTTTCAAACGAACAAAAAACAAACCTTCCATGGATTTAAGTCGCTAAGAAGGAGATTGCAACGAAATTCTTCGCTACTCGAAAGGAATGCAAAAAGAAGCTCGGACCTTTGCAACACTTTCTAAGAATTGAATACATAATTAATGAACTACAGGGAAAACATAAACGATCTATTACCAATATCAAACAGCACCTGCTTGCAGAGAGAAGACAGGAACAGTTGAAAAAGAAGGCGATGCTGCTCCAAAAATGCACGATTTCTACTCATAGGTGTCTGTAAAGCAATTCTTTCACAAACATAAATGATAATTTCACTTCCCGTTATTGTTCTACAGCAAAAAACTATCGTAATCACATCAGTTCTAAAGAAAAAAAAAAACCCAATTTAGAAGCAAAGCACTAGGTCTCTTTTGAATATTAAGATCATACTCAGTAGAATGCTCAAGAAAATCGAAAAATTCAACCGAAATCGAACACACAAGCTCTTGACATTCCACATTCCTAGCTCGAGTTTTAACAAAATGCAACTATTCAGTAAAATTTCTTAATAATACAGTACAACACTTTGCTATTAAAAAAACGTTTTCATAATGGCTTAAAGTAATATTTGCGACTTTAACTCTCTGCTAAATAGAGCTTCTTTACCTTTTTTGGTGGTAGCATGGTAAAACGGAGTGAGTCACCATGGAACTCGAGCAACTTCATTTCAAGAACGTAAAATTCGATAAAACGCCTGAAATTCACTGGTGTTTTCGAGGAAAAAGGCATATAAAGGATTCAACTATAAAGGCAGATCAGAAGATTTAATAAAACAAAAGCGAAAAAGGCCTGTTATAATGCACAAAGTGGAAAAGCATACCGGTAAATACACCAACGCTTGGTCTCGCTATCCTTGCCTTCCGTCCTTTCCACATCAATGACATATACGTAAACTGTTCTTCCTAACAAAAATAAGACTTTTTTCTCACATTTCTATCCCATGAGTTATATATATCACTCATCAGAGATGAGGATAATGACCTCTTTGAACCAAAATATCGCAAATGTCATCGAGTCATCGAACGTTATTAACTTCAATGAGAACTACTACAATTTTAAGATTTTTACAAACGAAATTCAAGTTTTCTCATTCACTTTAGTGCTCGCCATGAAAACTTAGAAATTTTGAAATCCGCTTGCAGTTCATGTTTTCCTGGAACGCTTCATCCTTTTTTGTTTCCTTTAAAATTTTTTGAAAGCTCGTTTAAATCTAATTGACGAGTTTAAACTAAAAAAAAATTATAGCAATTGTACATACTGTGAAGTTCTCTACTCCTCCACTACTCCATTTACCACGAAGTTGTCACTAGTTGTCGAAATACAGGCACAGTTGCAAATGAATTAAAAGCTTTCTACTTTTTGCACATTTACCAGTATTGGTTTCTCTCATTGGAGCGATTCTACTGATGTTCACCTTCCACCGATTAATGTTCCGCGTTTCCTCATAGATTATTAGAACCGGTTGAGACCTCGAGGTTTCCGCTACTGATGAGGAGCTTGCCTCATCCTCATCCTGGAATGTGTTTATCGACATATCTTTACTAACATTTCGCGTTCTGAGCAAAACTATGAAAAAACTTAACAAAAAACTATCTTTGGAAGAAATCATTATAGACAATGGCAAAGCCTGGAGAAACCAAATTTGTTAGTAAAACTGATCCTGATGCTAAATATTCGATTATAAACTTTTCCAGATATAAGTGCTAATGGCTAAGATGGTAAAGTGGATGGAGTTGAGTTTTTCTAGAGAACGCGAGGTGGGACTGACTTCATCATACATCGTTAGACGTGAATGAATGCATTTCCGATCTATAAAATGACTCGGGATGGCCTGCCGATTATTAAATCAGTGTTTTCACTCTCCTTGACAAGTCGGGCACTAATATGCCCACCCCGAAGAGATGAAAGGGTTGCTAAACCCTACGTATATCATCGAGCCAGTAAGTGGTCCAATGTGTACTGCAAGGTATTTCTAACGATTGCCTTTCTACTAGTAGCCTATATGATTCAAAAACTAGTATAGGAAAAGCATTTCCTCGCCCAAACTATGCAAAATTGGAAAGGAAATATGCTAGTTATTGCTGATGGCAAAAGATCGATAAAACTAGCTGAGAGACAGGCGAGATGAAGGACCAGGATGGTGTGGTGGTGAACGCGTTACTCCCCGGAAAGGACAATAGCGCGTTCGTTCCCCACCGCAGATATCTGCGGTCTGGAACTTTGCAAATATCTCAGCATTATAGTAGTTATATTTTGCACAATACCTTGCCGTTAAAAAAAATAGGCAGTAAATAAAAAGGTTAAGAAATATGCTAGTATTCAGAACAAAATTAACTGCATAAATATCGTAAAGCCATAGCGAAAATTCTAAGAAACGTTAAGAACGAAATGAATGTAGAATGTCGAGCTTTGTTAAATCAGAACAAACAAAGTCCTAGCGACAGAAATTAATGGACTCTAAAAACGCTTATGTTAGATAATAATATAATGCATGAACCTTTCTCATATGATGATTCATCACATAGGTAAGGAGTGTTTATGTGTCTCAAAAAACCACTTATCATTCCTTACAACGTAATCCCAGTCAAAGACTTCCACATAGTTACGCGAAAGTTAACACAGTGGACCAATACCAGATCATCTTTGATTTTGGACAAAGCTAATACAAGGTGACAAACCTCTAACAAAATCAACAACCGGGGACGATTTGAGAAAGGGAGAGAACACGCACTACAAATATTAAGTAGGTATACAAAGTTAGTATTTGGCTAACCGTGCCAGAAATACCACTAGCGGGTGAAACGGTTCCGTCCTCACCAGCCACCGATGTTTCGACCGAAGGTAAGTCCAGTTGAGACTGAGAACGAAATGGGAAACTTGAAGCAGATCCCTAAACTATACAATAAACACACTAGTAAATAATCACTGAAGAAAAAAAAACGTCTTAGAGACTGGATTCTGCATGAATTTGGTTTAACATAAACTATGCATCAATCTTTAAAATTTAACGCTTCCACCGGAGCGTAGCGACGTTGCACAATAAATTCTTCAATTAGTCACACATTAATGTACTAGTACAGTGAAAAAGTTATAACTTAACGAGTATTTCAAATATTAGAGCCTCCTCACCACAAAATTAATAATTATAATTGGGCCCATCCTCTAATCCCAATAACTCGAGGCGGAAACCATCCTCCTTACAATTTGTTAAAAAATCAGTGGCAATAAACGAGAAAGCAGTTCACTATTAGACCAATACTCATGAAGAAATGCAATTTCCGATTAAAAGGGCTTAAAAGAAAAGTGAAAACAGGAGCTGGTTAGTAGCATACTGCACCAACCTTGTAATCATCGGTTTGACGCTTACACGCTCCTGCCGTGACAAGATCATTATCGTTTCTTGAATCGCCAACGTCACTGAGAGAAGCATCTAAGGACTCTTCATTGTCCAGCGCACCCTCGTTCGAAACTACAGCGATGGCTCGTCGTAACCTCGATCTAGATAAAGTAGAAATGCCTTTGCCAAAAAAAAGCACACGATCTTATCCACCCCGTGTCGTACACGATAGAGATTATATACCTAAAAACAAACAAACTTTTGTCAAACCAAATTTCATCGTCCTAGATAATTCATAAAAACGCTGCCATTAGTGATGACATGAACAACGTCACAAACTACGCCTACTCAATATCCTTAATTGGTTTTGGTTCTCAATGCCAAGCAGGTTGGAAGTGTCCTTGGAACAAACGTTCATGAAATAATCTTAAAAATGATTTCAAAAAGTTTGACACATTTAATTTAGTTTCTACAAGACCTCCTTCCCATATTATTTCCAGAAATTTGTTGTGCCAGAACGAAAGAAATTACAGAAAAGTTTCTCCCACTTTACATTTCAAATCTTTACTAGACGACACTTTTCTTCGTGTAGGTTTCCTCAATTTTAATTCAAGATGCTCTTCCACGAAAGGGATTATAACAAATGAAACAAAACAACGCTGAGATAGAAAGAAACATAAAACAAGTTGTAAAACAAGGATGAAGAGTAACTGACCAATCCTTGGGGGTTGCGTCTGCATTCGACAGCAACAGGCATTTTGCTGGTACGCCTCCTAATAACTCCCACGACCGACTTTCTCGGCAATGGTCGAACAATTTATATTCTTGTTTAGCAAGCAGGTGGTGTTATTATTTCTTTATTTACGCACAAAGTGACGTGTCGGCCGATTTCGCCTTCCTCAGAGCCTGGAAAGGTCAAGTTGACAGTAATCTACCCGGCCAAACACCTCCATAACTAAACGCAGAAAGTACCAAACCAAGATTTCAATCACACTGAGTACAGAATAGCTTATGGAGGTTGTGGAGGTGTTTGGCCGAGTAGACTGCAGTCAACTTGTGCGTAAATAAAGAAATAATAACACCTCGTGCTTGCTAAACAAGAATATAAAGAATCACTAGGCATCTTTAGAAGTGGTTTAATGCATATCTGGTCTACCCAGTGTATGTATCCTTGCGGTGGCCTACCAATACGTCAGGGCTGCTTTCCTCGCAGATAAGTTTAGTAACAATTTGTCGACCCCGGAAGGATGCAAGGCTTTTTGGCCCTGGAATACGGGACCAAAACTATGTTGTATTGCAATGCACCCTACACAATACGAGCCCCAGAAAACAGATACATGACAAAAATCGACATAAAATTGAAACTGTACCTAAACTGAGCTAGTGAAAATGTTCCTTCGGACGTCACCGATTTCTTTGGTGCAGAACGTTGTTCAATCAGCTCATTGACGCTCACTGGTGGACTACCACAAAGATAACTGCATTGGACAAACATCATTAAAATAACCACACAATATGCCTAGGTTAATAAGAAAAATTACCCAAAGAAAGAATCCGATTGACAGAATGAAATCACGTAATCGGTTTGCATGCGTTGGTAGACAATTTGGTACGACTAAAAGAACATCATGTGATCAGATTTCTCGGAAGTTTCTATTTTCATTTTTATAGGAATTGTTACCTACCTCCAATTCTTCAAAAGTACTTATTATATGGGTAAACTGAACAGAATTTAACCTTCTCAATGATTTTATCCAACATAGGCAAATTGTTGCATTCGACAGCAGCTTTAAATTCGTTCACGATCTCATTGTCGAATTCAATCCGATCTGGTGCACTGTCATGCACGAATTGTCCAAACAGTTGCCAAATATCATACGCAATCTGACTAGACGACTCATCCTAGAAGTAAAAAAAACATAAACAAAATGGTATTTATTTCAAGCAGCAAAACCTCATTCACACCATATCTATAATTTTGTTAAAAACGTTAACAATGTAGTGGGTTGTTCGGAAATTAATGTAGAATTCCAATCTACATCTTCAAAAATGGCATGCCTCCGCTCAAAATAAGATTTTTAATCGAAATAAAATCATTGAACTCTGCACATTTACACCACAAAAAAGCAAAATCATGCATCTAAGTTGCATAAAACTCTGCACTTCTTCAGCCGATGAAGTCGCTGAGGGCAGTTTCGACTACAGGTTGGTTCTACCACAATCCGAGGACAGGCTACCGTAATACCGGGGATGTGTGTGTGTGTGTGTGTGTGTGTGTGTGTGTGTGTGTGTGTGTGTGTGTGCTTTCGGAGATATCAATACACCGTGTGTATATTAGCGGTGCTTAGACTTAGACCTAAGGTTAGGCTACGCTTTTATGCGTTTTGCCGGCGTTAGCTCCATGCGTAGATCAAACTGTACGACTCACGTTATGGTATCTCGCCCGCGAGTGACGTCGAGTACCGCCGACAAGTTATAACACTTGATTCCGCGCCTTACCGCTTTTGCACGGTTTCGCACGTGTAGATCAAATTTCATGATTTTGAAAGCGCACTTCTGTCACTTCCTTCTTCGTCCGCGAGGATAAGGCATAGGCTGCATTGTTCCGGCATTTTTTGCGTTTTCTAGGTTTGCGTGCGGATATTATAGCGTTGTACAGCGTTTCGCTGCCGTAACAACCGCGTCAGTGTATTTCGTCCGTAGACATCGTGTCGCGCTTAATTTTGCGTTTTACACATTCTACAATGTTTTCGGTGTGTAGATCAAATTTCACGGTTTGCGCACGGTTCTCGCGTGCCACGATGGGTCTTCTGCAACTTCGCGGCTTCGCCGTTTCCTGGCTTCAAATGAACGTTTTTGACATGTACCCTCCCCCCTTATCTCGGTACCTCGGTATTATGTCCGTACTCTCTACCTTCCCCTGCGGCTTTTTGCTGGAGCACCGACGATGTAAAGAATAGAACAAAGCACACCTAACTCCGTGCTTATCTATTCCACTCCACGATTCTTCGTCTCTCAACTTATGCGTCAGACACCTGATCGCTGTGTGAGCAGGATGAAAGATCACTAAGCCTTATAGGATGCACAGTCGAAAGGACGATGCTAAAAGTGTCCCGTTCCACACAAGTGAGGGAAGGGATCTGAAGCTCTGACCTTTATCAACCATCAAAGATCGAAAACGCCATTCCACAATGTCAAAGTGTCGAAAATAAGGTGACCAGGACACGTAATGGGTATAAACTACAACCGATAAACAAGAACCGCTACTAAGTGGACTCCTCAGGATGCCAAACGTATTGCAAGAGGACCACCGATCCGATGGTCAGAGTTCCTCATGAAAACCATTGAAGAAAGATGTGATGCTCAACGATTCCCTAGAGCGAGCAGAACCCACTAAGGCACTCTTCCACGCGACAGGTTTAAAATATACTGCCGTCCGCTCGATTCACTCGAAGGTCAAAAGGATAGCAGGTGATACAGGTGATACGACCCGTCTTTCACACTTACTGCGCGAATCCCGGCACTTCCGGCTTTCAATTCGTTCCCTCGCGCCCATCATCCACGAAGGTGATTTTCCCTTCGTCTTGAATGTCGTTGAATGCTGGTATGCTCGAATCTCACTGGAGTCCTGAAATAGCCGGTCCAGCGTTCCCACTTGGACTGCAGACAGTCAACTTTTCCCAGACAAGCCTGGTACTAATTTCCTGATTTCAGAGGGATGAGAGGCTTGGTGAGCCCGGTGCGGGATCGAACCGTGCTAGTGATGACTGGCATCATTACTACTGGGTTACCCCTCTATTATTCAACTAAATGGGCCAAAGTGCATAAAATGAGCCTACAGTGATATATAATAGCACATGATTCGAAAAAAATCCAAAACATGTACAGGAAAGATAAATACTAAACATCCTGCAGTAATTTCCGAACAAGATCATTACTTTTGTAAAACCAACAATAAGAATGAGTCTTATAATACTTTCCATTTCATCCTCTTATGAGAACTTTCCATACTTTCTTTTTTTGTTTTGCTTTCGCCATACATACATTGCCACTTTTCTGTCTGTTACTTTTACGTTGTCAGTGGCATATTCAAACCATTAATGATTTCTGGTAGTTCAGTAGGTGCAGTTGTCTAGGCTTATACCATGTCACGGGTCCTCATCTGCAGGAGATCTGAGCAAAACCTTGAGGCCAAACGAAAAATCTTCCATTGATTCTCGACAGCCGACATGCTACATGCATTATAATGGGTTATTACGAAGGTAATCCGCATAATAGGAAGGGAAAGAAAGATAAACTTCAAATATTTGAACTAAATTGGGCTCTGAAAAACCTAACATTATGGATGTGCAAAAAATGTAGCGTACACCAAAAAGACTCCAGCAGAAATTTTACATCCAAAGATTAATGTGACACCAAATAGTTGAGATTTCGTCGCTATATAACCTAACCACTTTCTTCGCAACTAGAAATACAACTGATAGAAAGAAAAAACACCTTTCTTTGCATACTGTTATGTATGCGAGAAGCTTCAGCTAAAAAGCTTAGTTCATGAACCGGTCCCCGAATATCTTGCAAATACAGACGAAACATAGAATATTGTCGTGCGTCTCTCAATACCTAGAAGAAACGAAACAGGATTAAACTTCAATAGGAAACAGTTCTAACCCTTTCCACATGAATTTAGAGTCATCGCATAAGCATCGTTAAAGCAAAAAATACGATAACAAACGATGCAAATTTTTTCATTCCATTCATAAAAACTTCACTTTTAGAGCACTTTAATTAAGTGCCACAACTTACTAGGCAAAAAAAAAAATAACGGAAACTACAACACTACCTCACTTAGTTTTAGCTGTAGCAAGGAATCTGGTAGCGTTTGTGAATTCAGCTCAACGAAATTTGCCAAAAGCACCTCCTTATTGTTCTTAAACACCTTTTATAAGGAAACATGTGTACCTGTCTCACTCTAGGATTTCCTCAAGAACATAAACTCACGTTGTTCTGGAACGGAGGCATTGTGTCATCATGCGCTTTCTGAGAATCAAATGCCATAATCAGAAGGTGATTTATCGTGTCGGGATCGGCAATCAAGTCGAGACATGGAAGCAGAAAAGCGTTCACTATCAGTTCACGCAAAAAGTGTCTAGCAGACTGCGATGGCCACGATGACTAAAAATCTGTGCTCTAAAGGAAAACCGGTTGATTTTAGAAATGATCCATCGTGAAATCCTAAAATCCTATGGGATAAAGGTGACTGTATTTCTACTTACTGTTCCCTATTTAGCTGTATTTATGAACAACATGGTGAAACATATTCGAATGGAGAGAAAACAGACAGATGAAGTTACGAAACCGAGAAACGAAAATCGCAATACTGTTTGAAACCAAGTCCACTCCGAAAATCATTAGATAATGAAAAAGATCTGAGGTGTCTCGTGAAACATCTCTCAAACCTGTGAATTAGGAAAAAACCGAAGAAAGTTAACTGGTAAAAAAATAACATTTTCCGTTGATCGCTGTAACACAGAAGGTAATGCAGTACAATAAAATCTAAACAAAGAGTTTATACGGAAAGAAATGTATGGAATATGTTTGAGAGAGAATAAATGTCTCTGGCGAAGGCTGAATTCCACAGTAGAAAATTCACTGTACATTCATTTGTAACCCGAAAAGAGTTCGCCGACGAAGAACGCTACGCGGGCGTTTAAGTAGGCAACAGAAAAATGCAGCATAAATGATGATAAGACTTGTTAGTAAATGAAGTTTACTAAATGTCCAGGTTTCAAAGGCATCAATATCATATGGTTAAAGGATTCCCCTGCTCATAGCCGTTCATATAATAACTTAGGATAGTAATGAAAGAATTTCAGCAGTAAAGAAAAATATGAGATAGAAAGATGATTAAACGAAGATCGAAGAGAGACAAAGAGGAAAACCACAGACTAACCATGTTAATTTTTCCTGCAAACTCCGATGTGCTCTCATCTTCATGAGCTCTACCAGCAAGATGAGTATCATCAAACAGCTTTGTTATCAGAAAATCGGCCACCTAAATTCACCAATCGTGTTGTAAAAAAAGGAACAAGTGTAAAATAGTATTTCAACAGCGCGAAGGCCAGCTGCTATACCCGCTGTACCACGAAGACTAAGATATTTCGTAAATGAAAAGAAACATGGAGCTAGCTGTATTTCTACTTGCTGTTCTCTATTTCTAGCATTTTTGTTCACTGTGGCAATTCAAAAGCATAGTGAAGAGCGCTGTTGGATGAACTTGGCTTTGGTAATCGCCTATAATAACCTAGGAATGCCGTTCCTTTCGGCATATGTGTTTTGGATTCCCGTTCTTGCACGGCTAACATCGTGAGGACAGAGTATTTAAACAGAAATATGAAAGAAAAGAAGTTTATGGTGCAAAAAACACTAGCTTTCCTGAATATAATCAGCAATCAAACCTCTTCTGCCATTACTACGTAAAATTGTCGTTGGTTTTCACGAACACATTGAGCTTGAAATTTCGAAGTGCAGGAAAAAGCGTGCTATACGTTACCTGCCTAAGATAGTCGAGCTCATTTCGACGGCTGCCCATGCAAAAATGCAAGTCGGCCAATTTTTCACAAATCTTCGCCTCGCAGAGGGATCGATGGCAAACCTAAACTCTAACGTGTTTCAAAATAGTAGCTCACCGTCCCATTGGTACAGCATGACTTGAAAGAACGAAGAAACCTTTTCCGACAGTTCGTTCTCAATTTCAACAATTCTGTGAATATGCAGAGCTGCAGTAGGCAAAACATCCTCAGCGATCAACGCAGGAATGTCAAGGATTAGCGCTTTTCTTACGAGCTGAGAGCACACAAAGCGAATCTGATATCTAGAAACACGCTATAAAATCACGAAAAATGACAAATTTTTGCATAGAAGTACTCAAGTATTAGACTCAAGAAATAATTGAAACTACGAACTGGATTGTTCTAAAATGGCAACATAGACTTTTTGACAATACGTCAAAAATAGGCAGGAAACAAGCCAGGATAAATTTTACCTAAATGTTGACCATGACGGCGTTTTTTGTGACCTATTAGGTGGATTACCAAGAGATTTCTATCCAACGACTTAAGGTACTCTAAACACATTTAATCAGTTTTCATTTTATATTTACCTGATTTCATTGAGAAAGTCGCGATCTCGACTAATTCCAGATTCGTACCAATTATTGACGTATTCATCAATAATCTGATCAAGTAAACTTTCGAGAGCCTCATTCACCGATGAAGGCACTAAAAGTTCTGAAACCACACGAATATTTAAATTGGTCATGACGGCACTTGTTTAGACCTCAAGTTAGTATGTCGTTTGATTGATAAACTCGCATGAGATTGTTACCAAAAACCCTTCATTGTGGCAAATGTTTCGACGTCTTAACCTTCTTCAAAGCCATAATGACCGAACCATATGTCCTCAGTGGTTGTATCGAAGTCGTATCGAGTAGAAACCAGTGATGTGCTACACCACATGAATGTTCATCAACCGCAAGAAAGATATGGTGGCAACCTTGTGTAAATGTACCAGTAATACGACATTATGTTGAGGTTGAAAGAAGGGTCAATAAAAATACGATCATTCCTACATTTCCACCCATTTCAGGGGACAAAATATGACCATGCAGCAACACACTACTATCTTACACAGATAAAATTTAAAAATTTCAACATGTATATGTGACCAGCCTCTAATAAAGGATTTTTAAAACAATCTAATGATGCCGAGATATTAGCGAAACTCCAGAACAGGTGGCCGCGGTGGGTATCGAACTTCCTTTTACACTATCCAGAAGCTAACGTGCTCACCACGTACCATGCCAGTCCTTCGTCTTGCTTGTCTCTGAACAAGTTTTCTATCTACCAGTACCCTCAACAATCACCCGCTATTTCTAAAATACTTTCATGGATTTTCTCTTTGGATCTTGCACATCTCAACACGATTTTCAAGCGGTTCTTCCACTTATGGATATTGTTCATAAAAGGGAGTTGTCCCTGCACGTTTGTTTGCACATCCCAGTTCATTTCGATCAAAATTGTTTCAAGCTGCAAATGTCATATGTATGATCCATTGTTCGAGCGACCAACTGTCAAATAATGAAGCGGGTAGCGCAGTGTAGAGCGATGCTGTTCGTCACAAGCATGATGCTGGTTAAACCTCGCCCTTGGACCACCGAACCTCACACCTCTCTGGAGACGAGAAATTGGTAAGACTTGTTTTGGGGACAGTTCATTGTAGCCCAACTAGGGACACTCTAGCGTAGTTATCCCATTACAGAAAAGAAGAATAGACTACACCAGCTTTTAGCAACATTCATTACGACGTCGAAAATCCTGAACGAAGATCTTCGTGGGTGGTGGGTGAGATGAAACGTATCGAATGTAGACAGTCCCCAAATCCACATAGTAGATCGATGATTAGTCGTGAAAAATACAATAGGATAATGAGTAATGATTTTCAAGTGACTTGAGGAGGCCCCAATAAGGCATTCCATCGTGCACAGTCGGGGACTTCTGCTCATCGATGCCACTCCAAATTTCCTCTCACTTGTGTAACACAGCGGATAACTGTCAAATCGCAGAGTCACCTTTCGTAATCAATCATCCCAAGCTACACTGCATGATATTGGCTTCCGATAATAAAATCACCAAAATTTCATGGCATGATGTAACTCTGTATATGGACTACAAAAATCGCTTCCTTTTTAATAAGTGGCTCAAGGCGTCAACGCGAAATACTTCAGCTAGGACAGAAGTGGTGACAACAATTCCAACGATGAGGAATTCGAGTGCAAAGGGTGGCCAGAGAAAAACCCAAACCAATTATGAAACCATGAAAACGTGTATTCGAGGGGACAAGCAGTGGCTTTGTGTAATCACAAAGGAAATTTGTAGTGAAGTACCACTCGCAAAATATTACCAGCCTAGTTGTCTTATCAACTGAATGAAAAACTAATTTTTCACCTACCTTTCCATGGAAAGCTTCTCAATTTTGAAGACGCAAGAGTGGCAGATTCAGCGAAGCGATGCGCTTTCGTTTCATTTGAAAACCACGTACAAACTAGTGGATATAGGAATCGACCATTAGAAGAGTTTGCAATCCAAGCTGCTATAGAAGCTCCGAGACAAAGAAAGAAGAAACAGCAAGCAATTGGAATTACACTGTAACTACCAATAATACACAAATTTGAATCGAAATATGTTTACCTCCACTTTTCTTTTTTGAAATCTTAAGTTAAAACGTATCGAGAACAAAAAGAAAAACAACGACATGGAATTCCGGAAACCAGATTTGCAGATTTCCAAGTGCCGAGAATTTTTAAAGACTTTTAGTGAGGATGGCAGAACAACATCAAAAACGATATTATAGCTCAACGTTAGATATCAAAAAGCCAAAAACCTACCCGAAACCAATATAAATTAGTACAACCATGAGTGCCGACAAATAAGCCGTTGTTCTCAAGCACGAGTAATGTTCGAGCACCTCTTTAGCATTATGAAGCTCCATTTATAAGGTTCGTTACATAACTGAAGAATGAATGGAAACCTTAACATTGAGGAGTAGCATGAGTATTAAAACAAAAGAAAATATCGCCACCGGAAAAACAACGGAAATGAAATTGATCCATAAGTTTTATAGAACAATATTTATCTCACAATAGAAAACTTTGCGGGTTAAAGCGACTTAACAAATTCACAATGTTAACACAATTCTCAAAAAAGTGAACTGACAGATTTTTCTGAAACCCTCTTGCGTTTCTTAAAAGCCTTTTGCCGACGAACATTCACAGGGAATTTTATTGGTTCCACCTGCAAAAAAGAGCGTAGTAAACGTTTGGCGGCTTATTAAAAACATTACAACTATAATTCACAACACTGCGGTAAATTTTAATCGAGCTAATTTTTGATGTGCAGACTTTACTCTTGGAGGGAGTTTCTATTTGCTTTTATCTTCCTCTGGAAAAATGTATAAAAAAGTCAGCTCATACTTTAACTCTTTGTTTCGAAGGTCGTTTTTCTTGCAAGCGATTGATTCATTCATTGAGCAGTTTGCGTGCAATAAGCTACATAGTGGCAACAACATTCGCTTTTCTGTTAATTCAGTGGTAACTAGCACTCTTGAGATACCGCTCTCAGGTAATCTTCCCCACAATCAACATAGATTTTCGCATGTAGGAAGGCGGGAGGCACAATAACAGTGATGCCGTTCATAAGAATCCCTGTGCTGGTTTCACTTCACACCGTGCTTCACAAGCCTCCCACCTCTAAGAGGTGTGGAGATTTGAATCCGACTTGTCTTGCATCAGCTCACTCCTTTCATTTAACACTGGTACCAGCACGGCACAGCTAACGACCTTCCAGGAAGAATTGACTCGATCGGTGTCCAACGACACTCATGAGGCAAAAATACTCAAGCAGCAACCAAACTCCCACGCAAAAGGTTCGAAGACCATAGTTCGAAGTTAGTTCGAAGATGGATGCAAGGAGACGAATCATGTGCAAGAAAATTTGGGACCAGTACAGAAGACGAGCAAATTGGTTTGTGTAAAACTTGTGTAAAACGCTCTCAATTCCTCAACTGCTCCAGGTAGTCGATTTGCTACGATTTGTAATCAAAAAGTCAGCATGGTAGCGAATCTATTAAGATGTCTAGTGCAACAGCACACACTCGTACTCACTAACATTTCATTATTACATTCATTTTTTCAACACTTCCTAACACCTCGATATGCCGTATTGATAAGTCGCCAACGTAATTAACGAATACCACTGAAACCATTCTAGATTTCAAAAGTAAAAATTTGCATATATTCCTATAGCAGCCCACTTACTGACGTTATTCCAGCAGTAAAATATACTGCTAGTATTGGAAACCATGGAAAGAGTGCACATACCAGTAAACAGTGCAGTTTCAAACGGTCAATTTTCAATTCAGTTATCTTACTGTTACTTGTATTCCTCTAAGAATTGCACTTAAAAAAATATAAAAAGGAGTATAGTTCACTCCATGGATACTTACTTGGATAGCTGGATGACCCGTCTTCACTGCTTGTGCGAGCCACAGCAAAACTTCCATTGTCCGGAGAATCGCTGCTTAGCGAATGTGGTTCCCTGGAGTCCTGAGGTCAACCAGGAGAAAATTTGTCCGAGGTCGTCATCACCACAGGCAGTCGCCGCCCCAGTGGATCAGAGGCAGATTTGCCATCATGTGACTAGTTTGATACTATGGCGGTGGTCGATCCTGGTACTGGCACTAGTTTACCCTTAGCTGGGCTTCTCGATGGATACGCCGGACTCCTTCTCAGATTGGTAGTCCTTACCAGGAGAGGAATCCTTCTGCTGTACATTTCAGCCCGACATTCAAGACCTCCAATCCACGATGAGGCGCTACCCCGTTGGGAGGAGTTCACCCTATGAGTTTTCTAAAATTGACAAATGGTGTACTAGTAGGTCGCAAGGCAACTTTGACCTGATGCCCAAATCCCCCTTGCACAGGATTACAGAATAAGTAGACTCACTTTGTAAAATCTAGTTCCTGCTATTCGTTTACCACGAAGATCAGCAGCAAACGGCAGTATGGGCATCCTTGTCGTTAGTCCTCTTCCACAGGGAGTGTAAGACCGAATGCGAATTAATGGACTTGAACTTGTGACTAGAACCCATCCAATGGATGAAAGAACAACATCAGCAACAGCTCCACCGTTCTAGAATTCTACGCTCGTTTTAGAATACAACCACTCTAAAAAAAATCCATCATAACTAACTTTTCTTCCACTTAGCTCAAACACGCAACTTTCCATACCAGGCCATTGAGAGAGCCTTTCCTTTCCACGTGGAACCACTAGAGCATCTGTACCAAGATTTTCTTTAAGAAACTCATCAACCTCGCATGTTCGCATACAATTCAAAGGAAGATCGTCACTCGCGAATGTCGTCAGCTGAAATGGAATTTTGTCACCATAAGATGATGACTACATGTGTAGCATTCAACATCCTTACCATTTTGTTAAAAGCCATAAAATACACGGTTGACATTGTTCTAAACTGTTAAAATAATTTCCCCGCTGACGGGTGATTGCTGTGGCAAAAAGATCGATAGAAATAGCTGAGAGACGTGCGAAACAAAGGACCCGCATGGTGTGGTCGTGAACGCGTTACTCCCTGGAAAGGATAATAGCGCGTTCGTTCCCCACCATAGACACCTGCGGTCCAGAGTTTTGCAAATATCTCAGCAACGTCGTGTTAAAATAATTGTTCCATAAACTAAACAACAGAACGTAAAGGAGTGATGAATGGGAACATAGGTGAAAACATCAGAGAAAAACAGCGAAGAAAAACTAGCTCGTAGAGGCAGTAAACGAGTGGAGGAACTCTGGTCCTCAAATAGAATAAAAAGGAGCTTGCCAGTGCTCAATATTCCTTTTACCACAAGTAGTTTAAAAAATTGAGAAACTTTTTGAATATAAATGTGGTAAAATCAGTCCACTTTCATTACAGACAGCCATACGAAGTTTTTAAAAATGAAAATTCGAAAACTTCTACACTTAGCGGTACGCTCTCACTAACCAGTAAGCGGTCATCTTTGGCACATTCTTCGACATCGACTCGGGCTACACCTCCAATTAAGAGTGAGTAGCCAGTGGGCACCAAAGCAGTACGCGGTTGCAGCAAATGGCGTGGTAAAACATGTATCAACTCATCCAGAGTAAACATGTTAAGAACCTGAACTAGGTGATAAATTGGGTTAATAACGGAATAACTCTGCAAATATCCAAAATTTAATGGTAAAAACGTGTAAAAATTGCCGTCAGTTTTAGATATACAAGGATGAAAAGAAAAAACCAAAAATAGAAAGAAAAAATGAAAAACCAGGTCAATTACCTGCTCAGTGTTTATCGTACCTGGTGTATCATAACACCACATTCCTTTTTTGAAAAGTTCATCTTGCAGTGACCATCTAAAAACAGTTCTTTTTTGTACTAATACCTACATCCAGTGCACATATTCCACATCTACGAGAACTGGTTTGTTGCTTTGATTTCAAAACTGGTTAAGGTAATGGAAGCAAACAAATCAAACGAAATAAAAGAAAGAGAAAACTACGTAAAACGCCTTACCTACTGGGAGTCTGATCTTCTTCCAAGGGATAATCTGAAAGCATTTTATTAACGGGCACTGGTTGCAGCTCATCATCCTTTTCCTGCAAAGGGATCTTGAAGCAGTTTTCCAAATCCAAACGCTCTGTCTAGTTATAAACAATGAGTATCTGTTTTGAAAACAAAGAATGACCTTGAATGTGTTCTGAATCGTACCAAACAACACTGCGTACTTGGGATCTTTGGTATCTTGGAGCAATAGTTTTCTAAAAGAATCCTTTTTGATAATAGAACACTTACGAGCTTAACAAACTTAAGGAACCGATGAATGAAAACTGTTAAAGAACAGAATCCCCTTATAGTATTGAAGGTGTGCATTATTGTTCTAGAAAATGTCCCCTTAAATTTAAATTGGAACTAAATCACAATGTTAACTTTTTATTTATTGCATATTACAGTTTTTCACGGTATGCTGAGATATTTGCAAAACTCCGAACCGCATGGAGAACGAACGCACTATTACCCTTTTCGGGGGATAACGCGTTCACCACCACACTATGTGGGTACTTCGTTTCGCCTATTTCTCAGCTAGTTTTATTGATCAGTGCCGTCAGCAATCACCCGCCAACGCGATTGATCTGGAAAGCCCAGATCGGCAATGAACCCAGTTTAGCTAAGGCTGCAGTCTAAATCACAATGTTAACTTTTCATTCACTGCCTTTTACAATTTTTCATAGCAGTGCTTATCTGTGACTCAACCACAGAGCTAGCTGAGAGACAGGTGAAACGAAGGACCCGCATGGTGTGGTGGTGAACGCGTTAGCCCTCGGAAAGGGTAATAGCGCGTTCGCTCCCCATCGCAGGTACCTGCGGTCCGGAGTTTTGCAAATATCTCAGCATCATGGTGGTTAAATTGGAAGTAAAGCTAAGTTCTAAAACATAATTTTGAAGATAGGGTATGTAAGACAGTGCTAGTGACGTGGATCATCACGAGCACGGTGTTGGTCCGATCCCGCATCGAGCTTACGAAGCCTCTTATCCTCTAGGGACAGGAAATTAGTACCTGAGTTGGCCGAGTCCAACTTTCTCCCTCAAATCAACGCAGGAAAGCACTAGCACAGCTATTCCAGAACTGTAAGAAGGATCGATTTGACCAGCATTTAATGACATCCACAAAGAAAACAATTCCTACCCAACAGCTATCGCAGGTGACACCCCTCTGGAGTTGAGAAATTAGTAAAACTTGTTTGGCGACAGTTCACTGCAGTCCAACTGAGAACCCCCTAGTGTAGCTATCCCATTATAGAAAAGAAGAATCGACTAAACCAGCTTTTAGCAACATTCATTACAATGTCGAAAATTCTCAATGAAGGTCTTCGCGGATGGTAGATGAGATTGAACGAATCGAATGCAATGCGAAAAGTGCTGGGATCCGCACAGCGGATGTGAGACACGGTTCGTTCAGAGAACTACTTTTTCCCAGTAGGTTAGTAGGTTGGGAAGTCTACACAGAGCTGGAAAAAAGTTCTGCGTATGCAATTTCCTTGATATTCTTGATATGTAGCGTCGACGAGAAAGCATACAAAAAAGGATTCGTGGGCCACAGAGGTTTGGAATTCCATCGTATTGAAATAATCAGACGTCCACCTTGCTATAAAATGTTCTTGCAGGTTCTAAAATCCTCATTTTAATCGGTGAAATATATCGCTAAGAAAGACATGATTGTTCGAAATTGAAGCCTAAACTGTTTTCGAGGTGTAAGGGTGCACGATGAAGGTAAAGCGGTTCTCACATATTATGCTGAAATTGTCAGTACTTTAAATATAATAACATTACTACAGAACCACAACGTTATCCTTTTATTTGTTGCCTATCACAATTCTTCACTTCACGGAATGATGGGAAATACAACCACAATAATGCTGAGACCCGTTTCTGAGGTTAACGCGCTCACCACCACATCATGCGAATCGTTCGTTTCGCCTGTCTCCCATCTAGCTTTTTTTTATCTACCAGTGCCACCAGGAACTATTAAAAGATCATTTCAAGCAAAAAAATTGTAGAAAACGAGTATCATTGTCAAAATCAAATAACTCATTTAGATGGCATTAGTTCCATAACTTACGATGGCATGTAGCGAAGTGGTTAGAGGCCCCTTGCAACACATAGGCTCGACACCGCACCCCAAGCTTAACGAGGCTTAGAGTTTTACTCTTTATTTTTTTCATGGTTTCATAACCTATTTAAGAAATACTAAGACCATATTTTATGCCGTATAGCTACTGTGATCACACAGAGCGCATTTATGGATGGCACATTCCAATAAAAAGTAACCCAACCTGCTGTACATCTCCTTCTTCAGCCATGCTCTAGTTTGAAGCAATCTTCGTCGGCGAAGTTCAAGACGATACGTGGTGGGCCTCATTACAGGAAATTTCAATAAGGACAACTGAAAAAATGTTCTGAGGACTCCTCCAACAACAAAAAACTAAAGTTGAAGTAACTGTACTGAAACAACATATGTCAAGAACGAGAAGTTTGAATTACAGGAGAGTAAAGAACATGAAGCAACAAAAAAAGGCTATCGAATGCAAGTAAGAAATGAGAAAAAGAATTGGCTACCAGCGTTGTATGGATTGAATAAGAGATAAAAATGGAGACGAAACGATGCGAGAAAGTAATATGAGGACAGAATGAAGTAAAGCTATAAACTGTGAGGCAGTTTGGGTGCCATGTAGAAATCAAAAGATGCAAAAAGAAAAAAATAATAGAAAAGGAGAGGCGAAAACATATATAAACATATAAAACACAAATACACACCGTTGTTCCAGGCCATATAGAAGTCGTTGCACGTTCAACAATATCAATTGCATGAACCTTGCATAGATCTGATTGCAATAAAGCATTGAACAGACTCCTAAAAGCATTTGCTAACAAGCGTCTATACCAAACAAATAAAAGGATCCCTGAAGAAAAAAATGACATCATAATATTGAACAAAAGTATTTTACATGGAAACACTGAACTGAGTTGCGCAAAGTTTGTGACAGGCATACGAAACATAAAGCTCTGAAAGATAGCTCTCGGTGTTGAACAACCCTGAGAGATGCGCCAAGTATTCGACTTTATTAAGCATCGTTGGAGGTGAACGAATGCATATCTGGCCTTTACTCGTGGCAGTTTACCGATGTATCGAGGCACTGCTGCTATCCACCAAGATAAGTCTGATACCAATTTGCCGATAAAGGATGAATGAAAGTCTTGGTGAGCATAGGGCGCCGCAGTCGACCACATGAGTATTGCACATCACCCTCGACTGTTGCTCCCTACGCTCACCCTAACTCGCACTTACACGAAATATACTTCATGATATACATGTTCTTATAAACTGTCCTTTCTACCTGACACGAGGTTGGTATAGGTAGAACATCTATAAACAAAGGGCAGTTCGTAGGAACACATATATATAAGTATGCTGATTATTATGCAAAGGTTTACATAAAATCGTTCTTTTGAGCATAATAATTCGCCATTCTAAGAAGGAAATTCATAAAAAATGACAAAAAACCTACGACTTTCCTGCATTCGTACATCCGATTAAATATATGTCATTGCGCACGCCGAGTTTGATATTAGTGTACTTCAAGTAGATTTCCTTCAATACATTGCATTTCCTTTTGAAACAAAGTTCGAATTGGAGCTGTAAATGAAGTGCAAAAACTACATAGCGAACTTACAGTAATTAGATCTTCAACACCGTATCCAGTTTTTGCACTAACAAGAGCCGTGTGTAAAATAACGAACTGCTCCCGAAATCCGGCTTTAGTGATAGCGTCCTCAACAACTAATTTGAATCTCTTCAGGTATCCGCATCGGGCATCCGGTGGTAGAAGATCGATTTTGTTTGCTTTAAAAAACAAACAAACGAGTAATACTAACTGTGGATGAAAAAAGTGTTTTCCCAAACAACCCAAGTAAGGGCTTCTCATTAAAATCACAATCTAAATAAGTTAAAATCTCATGAACTCAACCCTTTTGCTTGCTGCCTTTTTCTTTTTAATGGCAGGGTATGTTGCGAAATATAGCTCGTATATAATGCTGAGATATTTGCAAAACTCCGGACCGCAGGTGTATGCGGTGGGGAACGAACGCGCGCTATTGTCCTCATACACCTGCGGTCCGGAGTTTTGCAAATATCTCAGCATTATATACGAGTTGTAAAATCTCATGTTTCTCTGCTATATTTTTCTGCTACTTCGGTACGGATAATAATTGTACCATCAACGATTTTTGAACAAGAGGACACAGAATTATCCCATAGGAAAACGGGAAACTAAATATTTCCTAGCTGATAACAAGGTTTAGTTCTCTACTTATTTATGATATGATGGCGCCACTACAAACTGTACAGGAAACACCGGAAACATCCACAAACTACAGGAAGTCTCCAAAGCATCCACAAACTCACCTACAACAATCATCGGTTTTCGTGGCCCAATTATACGTGGCAGTTGACGATGGATACTTCCTGGGATGTCAGTAACGTCTACTATTAGTATTACAAGGGCTTCGCAATTCAGCCGCAAACATGACATCATCGACTCGTAATTTACTTCGCAGACGTTCACATTCAACTGAAAAACAAACAATACAAAAGAAAAATATAAAGAAAAAAATATAAAGAGTTTTAGAATGGATAGTCTAACCTAATGAACTAGTAGTTAAATAAACACAACGATATCAAGATTTGAACAAAACTCGGAACTTCAGACACGCTTCCAACACTTCCAGGGGCTCATGTGCTATCCAGAGCACCAACCTAAGCCCTTGCTTTGCCTTTCTCTCAACCACCTGGGCTACCCAGCTTTACCTATTTTTCAGTACCTTTGTGGTTGTGTTCTACACAATAACCAGTCGTGAAAAAAGAATACGTAATAAATAAATAATTAGAAAATAATGCAGATAATTCTTTCTACTTCTGTTTAGCAACACGAAGTGTTATTTTATTTCTTTATTTACGTACAAGCTGAGGTTTCGGGAGATTTCGCCTTCCTTAGAGTCTGGAAAGGTCAAGTTGACAGTAATCTATTCGGCAAAACACCTCCATAACCAAACAGAGAAAATGCCGAACCAAAATTTGAATCACATTGAGCACAAACTCTTTGCACACTCACCGCTTTCTATAAGTCTTCCACTAAATATTTAACGCGGAGACCAACCGCACAGAGTTCACATGAAAACATAATGTGCCCATCTTATTGGAATAACAGGTTTATATCCTGTCCAATATAACGCGTGATAATGAGGCATTCCTCCCTGCGGTTCATTTCCGGATTCTCGGAATTATTCCAGAACGCTTCTAGAGCTTTGTTCGCTTGTGTTCTCGATTCTTGCGTGAGGATCGTAACCCCTACTTCAAAACCTTCTCCGTTATGTCTCTGCGTCCTATGCGTGACTAGTGGGGCATTTGGCTTAAGTTTACCGATTAGGTGTTCTTTTATACGGACACAGAGTGGTCTACCCCTTTCGCAAACGTATTCGTACCCATAAGCTTTACAAGAGATCAGATAAACCGTACCCGAACTCATAAAATCACCGTCTCTACCATTAGGGCAAATTATGCAATTTTGCGTTGCACGTAGACGATCATACAGGCGGTTACGAACTAGCTGGCGCCTAAGAGTACTCGGTGGCAATTCAACTACGTTTACCGAATTCTTTCGACCCTCCCCTTTTAAGCAGCGCTTTATAGTTGCACGTCCATCATTTGAGATGAAGAGTGGGATAAACGGAACTTTTTTATCGCTAGAGTTGTCGTTTGGAGGCCAAGGATTCCCCCTACACCTATCCCGAGCTACAGTTTCGTAGCCATTGGAAATGGCTATTCCCCGCGTCAAGTTCCGGGACTCCTCTCTCTGCTCTTAGCTGTTCGAAACATGCTTCTCACAGACGCCCTTTTCGTGTGAGAGGAGAGGT
Organism: Angiostrongylus costaricensis; assembly: GCA_900624975.1. Taxonomy (NCBI): domain Eukaryota; kingdom Metazoa; phylum Nematoda; class Chromadorea; order Rhabditida; family Metastrongylidae; genus Angiostrongylus; species Angiostrongylus costaricensis. The sequence goes on along the minus strand of UYYA01004508.1, from coordinate 47,328 downwards.
AGTGAACCAAGATGTTTTTACTACTTGGCTTTCGATACCACTTCGTAATGTAGCCGTTTTCTGATAGGCTAATTTGCACGTTCAGAAATGGAAGCCAGTCTTCTTTTGGTTTCTCTCGGGTGAATTTAATATACTCTGACTGCTCGTTCAACAACTCGAAACATCTGTCAATTTCCTCTTGTGTTGAACAAATGGCCAAGCAGTTATCTATATATCTACAGTAGAGTAACGGACCGAGGTCGATTACTGGTGCGCGTTACGAGACGAACCACGAACATTTGGGTGTTCGTTAGATGGGCTGGAATGTACCTTAACAACTGAGTAAGTATTAGGGCTACTAACTACGTTATTTTATCCGTTGGTTCGTCCACGCAGCTAATGACAGGTCTGACCTTGAATAACGATGGATCGGTAGACCCGAGATCATCGCTGGGTACTAACTTATGGGTTTTGATAAGTACAGGACGGGATTTGCTGGTAAGTTAACTTTGAGATGAGAGATAACTGATGGTTTTAACCCAGCCGCTCTTGCCACTTTAACCCATTCTTTGTTTAACTTTCGGTATTGACTTCTAAATTCCTTCTCAGACGACGGACGATAAAGGGAAGCATCTTCAAGGTGCTTTTCCGTTATCTCAACATTTAACTGATGGGGAATTACAACGAACTCCCCACCCTTATCACTAACTGACAGTCTTATGTTTTTCGATTTTATCAGCTCACATACCTCCTGCATATCACGTTTTCTATTTCAGTGAGATTGGAGCAGTATCTCTTTGCGCGGTGATTAAGGAATTTGAAAGTTTCATTCGTAAACGTCCGAAATTTAACGTCAATGCAGATATAACTACTTTATTACTTCTAACTTCAAGGCTTATTTTGAATGTGTCTCATTCCATTTCACCTACTTTATTCTTTCTTTACCTATTAGTGCCTTATCCATTACCGACAGACATATTTTTACTGACGATATTGCAATTCCCGGCCCAGACCCAATGTTTCAGATGGGCCGGTTCGCTTCTGCAGCTAACGCAACCCAACTACCATAATACTCGCAGGCGTAGGCTCAAGTCCCGAGTTTTGACGATGCACCGACTTTTCGAGTTTTAGGCCGATTTCTCGAGGTTTCGACCGATTTTTCGAGGTTTTAGCGATTTCTCTGTTTTCTTCGGTTTAGGCTTAGGCGCTGGTTTGGCGGTTCGGCGACTTTTCAAGAGTTGAATGATTTCGGTGATTTCGGATTAGACTTGGGGAGAACTCGTGCACGAGTACAGTAGGTTTAGGCTTAGTCCTAGGCTTATGCTTAGGCTCACTGTTTTGGCGCTCCGGCGACTCTTTCAGGTTTCGGCGAACGTTCAAAATTTGGGCAAATCCGTTGTCCGTGAGGCTCAGGCTCAGGTGCGCTGTTCCGAGATTTCGGTGATCTTTCCATTTTCTTCTGGAGAACTCATCCGCGTTACCGAAACTCGTCTGCGAGTACTGCGCCGCACTGCCAACACGTTCGGCGCCCTTAAATTTGCGTTTCGGCGACTATCGTGGGTTTCCGATGGGTAAATAAAATTGCATTACTTGGTGACATGTGTACTTCCTCTCTCTCCGTGAGGCTCAGGTCGCATCAATCCAGCGTTTTCTGGCGTTTTTCCGTCGTTTCGGCGATTTTTCGACTTTTTCTGGACAACTCGTTTGCGCTATCGTCACTTGTGTGAATTAATTAAAGTAAACCAACTCAAAAATTATAGCATTAATTCTAAGAATTAACAAAATACACAGGAAAAATACTGCTACTACGGATATAAAAACAACAGACAAACAACAAACACTCCTCACCAGAAAACTGTAATGTTTTAATAAGTGGCATCGTCTGCACAACACCGTCTGAGGAAGCTTCTTGCGAGCTGCTTTCTCTAATAGCTCCTCAGGCAAGAATCCAGGAAGTGAACTACTCTAAACACTTTTTTAAAGAAAGGATGTATGGAAACTGAAAAAGGCTCGACACTGATTCGCACCTTACAATGCAAATGAGCACCACAACCACTACAACGCTTGTCAATTGCTTCCCTGAGTTGGTTTACAGTACCAATTTGTTCAACGTCTTCGTAAAGCGCTCCATTGTCATCAGCATAATCAAGTACCTAATTATAGTATTAAGATACTTTAAGTTAATCAGTGATATCACAAAGAACGAAACATTCCGGCACGTTAACAAACCTCGTTGCTTTGACAAGGAAGCTGAAATTCAATATGTTCAACCGCGTCAACCGGACCGAAACGTTCACGAGACGACCTAAAACGATGGTTAAAACTAAAAATACTCCGCTATAAATGCCACTTTATAGATTTTATGCTAAAAATATCCATGTCGATAAACGAGACACTCCTTAGTTATAGTTTAATGGCAGAATAATAGCAATAGTAATAATATTAATAATGATGATAATAACAATAATAATAATAATAATAGTAACAACAATGCTAAAATAAAAGTCAAAGACTCCTTGCGTTTTAAAAAAATTTACCACATAGTTGAACTACTGAATTTGGAAAAAGGCTATTTACACGTCGGAAAAGTAAACAATGTGTGTCTCTATTGCTATTACTTACTAGTTCAACTCAATTTAAAGCTAACACAATTCAATTCAACTATAGGTAACACCCACCAAACTTATTTTGAACTAGTTCACGAAGTTATTTGGCTTTGAAATCTACTCACAATGTTATTTCGTCATCGGGAAAATCTGTAGTGGACCCGAGTATGTAGTCATCCATGTAAACATCACCACTGACAAAGTACCCACGATCCCCACGATTATTTCCTAAAAAAAGAGTTAATTAGAAATATAGTTAACAAACATGGCTTAACAAATGTATTGCTTATAGCCTTTTCTATTGGATCATTACCAAATGTGACTCTGCTAACATGCTTTCATCTGTATCACTGCAGATTTACTCAAATGTTTGCAGTAAGTCTCTTTTCTTTGTGACATACCAAAACAATTCACTAGGTTCGTTTCGCTTTAGCGAGCCATCAAGAAATACAACCATTCGTAATCTTCCGGTTGTGCGCTTGACATTCCGTAGAACTTAATGGCTTACGGTTCCCAAGAAGACGAAACCGCCAAAACATCAGCTATAGTGAATAAATACCGTATTAACAAAGTTGTGTTTTCTAATCAGGAAAACAGTGAATTACTGGCCACAAAATCAAAGCCGTTCATTTTTACCGCCTTTGACGATTAATACCCATAGGAAGTTTCCCGGTATCTGGGAGTTTTTAGGATTTCCCAGAGAAGATCCTATTTATGGGCGACAATTCCGAGCATGTACTCGATATTAAAGAAATATCTCTAGTTTGTACTGCAGTTAAGGCAATGATTTAATGATAGACAAACTATATAAAATACCTTGAAATTCTGCTTGCTCCATCGATTTTGAATTTCCATTACAGAACACATTCTCTTCTAAAGGTTTGGCCGCTAGTGGAAATTCATAAGAGGAAAAATTCTCAGATGATGATGACTGAATAACTTGCTCAAGTTCTCTCTGCTGCATCACTTTTGCATAACGACTTTCATTCCTGAACTCGGTTTCTATCGAAAACAAATTACTAGCCTCCAAATGCTTTCCCTCAATCCGAAGGAAAAAAATATGTGATGGTAGCTTCTAACTAAACTCGCAAGACACGAACTTGCATATTACTTTCGTAAAACTTCACGGACTCGTTCTTGATTGAGATTTACCATATTTGATAACTTTTCTCAGTTACTTTCAAAAATCCAACTACGTGACCCAGGAATGCTACTCACACTATCAAATTATCAACAGCGATTGAATCTGAAGAGAATTCACTTCTCGCCACCGTTACACCTCTGTTCTTCTGCTCTCGTTCGTATTGTGCTAACCGCTTGTGAATCAAGTCAATCTGTAAAATACAACCGAAGTAAACCCAAAAAATAGGAAATCGATAAGGTCCATTTAAAGCCTACACGGTACCTGAGAACTCCGACTGGCACCTTTGGTTGCAAAAGTGATCGTCTGCACAGCTTTGAGCATACTAGCATGTTTAAATGTTTTAAAAAGGCATGCAACAATATCAGATGGCATATCTCCAATATAATAGCTTAAAAAATGCTGTCACTAGGAAGCTGAAGTTGCCTGTCCTGCTAAAGAAAAGCTTTACTGAAAAGTGAAAGTTGTACATTAAATGGCCCTAAAAAGAATAGCTCACGGTTCATATTACCTTCAAATTCACTAGAAATTCCTGCCCTTTCCGGTAGAAAATGATCCCCAAAGTCGTTTTCAACAGCCTTAAATATTAAAAAAGTATCAAAGAACACGAAAACAAGAAAGCAACAAAAAATGGGTTAAAAAGAGTTCACGAATAGTTGCAGGAGGTTACACTACTAATGAAATCTCAGTGCACCACTGAATGCAAAAATTATGATAATGCACTTCGTATGATCTCTTAGCGATGAGTTCTAAATTCTTTTGGAAAACTCGAGCGCCAATAACCTATAGTGACAATATTATTAATTTGTACAAGAGCTGTTGCTGTTTTTGTATTGCTGATAGTTATCGGCTAACCGAAGTTGTCAACGACCTATGAGAGCAATTACCGTACTTAAAGCTCCTACGCCGTATAACATAGCGTCGACCATCAAAGCTCCATCACCGATAACGTTCTACTGATTCATTGCTGATTAGTTGTATGTTCCCGACAACCAATGAAAAATCTGGTCGTACGAATCTTATGTCCAGACTATTAATTTAGCAACTAGAATGCTTTACCACTGCCGTGTATGGATCAGAATTTGATGAACACTACGCCGAAATACTTTCATATGCCAACCTCTACTTCCTCAAAAATACGGTAGCCGCCAAACCGATAGATATTCAACACCAGAACAACAACCACAAAAGTGGATAGCGAAAAAATGATAAGTGATGGGATTGCAATAACCCAATATTTCGCAGGCACGTAGGTTATACCTGAACAGAATCCTTAACGACGCCATTAAATTCAAGTAGCAAATACCTCATCTATAGAAATTCTCAATGTCCTCACCTAAACGCTTTAAAAGTGGTGTCGGAACAACGGCCCACAGAATATACAACGTCAAGAAACAGATAGACGATATATAAAGAGCAAAACCATATATGCCTGTAACAAGTAACGACGATGATAAAATCTATCCTTTACTAATGCCAGATAGATAAAAGTAGGAGAAACGGACCACGAGCAGGTAGTGGATTTGGAGTATGAATGTCTTCCACAGCTTCACGTGTTGGCATTAGCCAACTAACATTTATACAATTACTACAAATCAGACCCTCAAATGTACACAAAACAGAAAAAAAATGACAACAGAAAACGCCGTACAACAAAATGTGGTATGATATGGACCGGATCCACTTTCTAGTAGTCACATTTAGTCGAGTACCTATTACTTTATACAAATATATCTACATCTTCAAGGTGTTAACAATAATCGTCACATAATGTCCAGATGTAATCAGTTACGGACTCGTAGCAGTAGCATCTCACCGGTTAGTGCTCATTTCCATTCATCATCCGCAGTATCGTGACCTTCCCTTTGTCCACCATATCCATCTTCATCATCCTTCCCAAAGGATCCCACTCGCATTTTTGAAGGACCGTCAACAGAGGTCACCCCAGCAATAGCTAAATAAACAATTCACTCTATACAAAGAAAAAAATCAGCATGACCTTTTCACAAATTGTGAATTAAGTGCTTATCAGCTTATAGCGTTGACCAACTCACTTTACTAACTAGACTATCTGTTGTTCTCTTTTTTACAGCAATAATGAGATTGATATTCAGCACACCTTTATTTCCTTATAAATATAACATATACAACACAACAGTAGCTGACTTTCCGGCAGTATCGCCTTCTTCGGCGCCTGGAAGGGTACACGAATATGTAATTTATTAGGTCACAAAAAGATGAAAATTTGAACAATAATTACACGATTACCGGCTTCTCGAAAAATTCATCGTTTTTTACCCGCCTTCCACCGAGGAAGAACAGCCACTGATGCTTAGAGTCGCATATAGTTGACTACTGCACCACCCCACATCAAAAACCAGTTCTGAGAGATGGAGCTAGATCACGAGTTATTTCAGGGCATTCTTCCCTGCTATTCACACTCGGTTTTTTGGAATTTATACAAAAAGCCTCGAGAAATTCGCGCGTTGGTGTTTCAGTCTCCCGTGCGATGATAGCGGCTTTTAGATCAAAATCTTCTCCACTATGTTTTTGCATCCTATGCGTGTCTAGTGGCCTGCCTTGTTGTGATTTTCGTTTGCCATCTTGGTGTTGTTTTATGCGGATACATAATGGTCTGCCCGTTTCGCCAATATATTCGTCTCCGCAAGTACCACAAGAGATCAGGTATATCGTACCAGAACTCATGCAGTCACCGTCTCTGCCGTAAAGGCAAATTACGCAATTTGGTGTTTCACACAGACGGTCATATAGGCGGTTACGAACTAACTGACGACAAAGAGTATTCAGTAGTATTTCAATTGACGCTCCCGATTCCTCTAGATCTGCCCTCCTTAAGCATCGCTTTATCGCTACACTTATTTCATCACTAATTAAGAGCAAGATAAACGGGATTTTGTTTCGACCAAACTGTTCGTTTTGGGGCGTCGCTTTCCTTCGAAACTTATCTCGTGGGGTTACCATTTCGTAACCAGTAGCTATTTACCAACGCAGGTCGCGGGATTCTTCCTTTAGTTCCCTGGCTGTGCACACAAATGTGGCTGTTCGAAGCATGTTTCTCACAAGCGCCCTCTTTGTGTGTGAAGGGTGGGAAGGAAGGAAATGAACGAGGATGTTCTTGTTACCTGGTTTTCGGTCCCACTTTTTCATGTAACCCCTACTTGATAGGTTTATTTGAACGTTTAAAAGCCGAAACCAGTTTTTTCTCGGATTCTCTCGGGTGAACGTAATGTACTCAGACCACTCGTTCAATGGTTCGAAGTATTTGTTCATCTCCTCCTGCATAGAGAAGACTCCTGGGTTTTTCGAGAAACCAGTGATCGTGTAATTATTGCTCAGATTTTCATCCTTCTGTTCGTGTTGTTGAAGCCTTTGACCCAGTAAATTACATATTAGTGTACCCTTCCACGCTCTGAAGAAGGCGATACTGCCGGAAAGTCAGCTACCGTTGTGTTGTATGTGTTATACTTGTAAGGAAGCAAAGGTGTGCTGAATAACAACCTCGCGATTGCTGTAAAAAGAGAACAACAGATTTATAATCCCATGTCCAGGTTAATAGAAAGTCGACCCTGAGAACTATTAAAAGATATACCAGCTAGACTAACCATATTTTTATTAACATTGACACTGGCATCACATATGCTCCTGTTTGATGTGTCCTACTATCCACACTCCCATTTGTCGTGTTTAAATATGCTCAAATTTAGCGGAATTTATTAAGTGAACCCTACAGAAAAGCAGAGACGAGACCAAATATTTCAATATAACCTTTTCTCCTTGCCTCCAGTGCTTTTGCTAACGACGCCATCAAATCATTACCACGAGATGATTTGCTCTCTGACAACGCTGAAGAACTAAGTGATTCACTTTCCTAAAAAGCGAACATGGAAAGCAGAGGATTCTAGACACAATGACCACGTGAAAACTGAAAAGTAACCAACCACTTGACGACGAGAGGAACCTATGCTCTTTAACTTAGCTTTACTGGCGCCGCCAGCAGCACGAATTGCAGCCATTAGATCGGACCTGTAAACACCAAAAAAGAATTATGAGTACGATTGAGTGAGAGAACTGTAAACCAAACCTATCAATTGAAGGTGTCGATGAGGATTGCAGAATTGGAGAAACAGCAGGCAACAGCATGATTGGAGGAGGTGGTGGAGGTTCTGGATGTGTTGTGAGTGATGGTGGTAGTGTGAGATGTGAAGGCGGTGGTGGTGGAGGTGGGGGTGGTGGTGGAGGAGGACCACGAGGAGCAGAAGTTTCGTTTGGCACTACCACTTCAAAAATCGCTGGTTCTAAGGATGGCACGGTCTCAGCAGAAGGGTATTCCCGTCCTTCAGCATTATGACTCGATTTCGAAATCTTGCAGCTTGGAACTAAGTTTGCTGAAAACAAATGTAGATCTTTTCCCTCAAATCTACCAACTTCCTAAGCTTGTAGATAAATACTAATCAAATTCAAAAAAAAAGCAAATACACAACTGAAGATAGTTCAAACGCTTGGAAGATGGAAGTTAGTAATAAACAAGCACTTAAAATGTTGTTTTCAAAACAATTTCCATAATTTCTTTAGAAACCTATATACATTTGATATTAACCAACATTTATCCGCAGTGGTGTCGTGAGGTCCTTTAAAATCATAGTCATTAAGCACATTCAATTTTTCGTCTGCAATTTCAAAGGAGGCGAACGTCGATGGCGCGACACCATAATCCGACAACGTCAAATCTTCAGCAATTCCTAAGTATAAAATGCTGCAATTAAAATCTAGAATACAATATTACATTCTTACGGATAAGAAAAAAAGGGAAGATTCGCGCTGATTAATCCCTGAAAGATGCGTTATGCGTTTGATTTCATCAAGGATTAGTGGAGGTGATTAGATGCATATGTGGCCTATAGAAGGACATGCGGTGATCTACTCAGGTATCACTTAAGTGCTAGTATAGCTCCAGACAAACCTAGCACCGATCTGCTGATCCTAGAGAGATAAAAGGTTGTTAATGGGACTGCGACGAGAAATCGAATAAACGAGCAAACGTGTATTTCACGGCGCCTTTAACCATTGCGCTATTCTTATAACTGGATTAATACCAGAGCTCAGCATTCATTTCTGTGAAATCACAAATCTAACAAAAGAACCTGGCAAGTCTGGGAGAATATCAGGAAGATTTAGATCTTCAATAGGAGCTGATTCAGGTATATATTCAAGCGGATCCCTCACTTCACCATAAGTTCTATCAATAGCCGATGCATCGCATATAGCGTGATCACTGAAAAAATGGTATCGAAGCAAAGATCTTAAATTTTAACATGAAACGCAGTAATACCCTTCCAACGGTTTACCGCCTCATCGTCAGTAGGTGTTTCTGGATGTCGGGCTGCGATATACAGCGGAGAGATTCACCCTCCAATATCTCTCAAGCTGAGAAGTCCGGAGCCGGAGCTCCCATCAGGAAACCCAGCTAAGATAAGAGTAAACCAATACCATGATTCACCACCGTTCTGGTATCAAAATAATCACATGGTGGCGGTTGACCTCGGGACTCCAGGAAACCACAATACCCAAGCCAGCAAAATTTCGAAAATGGGAATTACGCCGTAGACCGCAAATCCAGTGAAGACGAGCCATCCAAGTATCAAAGTGATAGAGTAATTCAGGTCTTACACCCACCCGTTGATAATTGCGCCTTTCCACTTCAAAAATGGGTATTTTGGTTGATAGCGAACTTCATTAATTGGGAGATAAACCGTTAAATGATACAGATCATTTCCAATAAAAACTTTTCACTTCCCAATGAGAAAGTTCCAAGTTTTGACGCGCATAAAACATATTTTCTACAGTCCTTTTCCGTCCAGTACAGACTATCAACGCCGTTTAGTAGCTTAATTAACGTTAAAAGGAAAAGTACCCCGAAACGACATCACTCCTTTCATGGCAGACGAATTCGATTCGCTTAGATGATTTATTTCCAAATACAAGCTCATCCGTACCGCTATAAAACATGTCAGCGAACGACACAACTTTCCTTGGGACTTGTTTATCTGAAACAATAATCAAGAAAATAAACCAATCATTGAACCATTCTGTCATATATGTCACATGAACACAAAACCTTTCAGAGAAATATCTGGATTTTTTCGCAACAAATGACTCGGAAGATAGAATCGCTTGCGCTCTTCCAGCTCTTGTTCCATATCTACGACATATGGAGGTCTCAATTTCGGCTTGAACACATCTAGGACTCAACAGTAGTTAGTGAAAAATACAACATAACACAGACTGTAATGGGAGCCTGATTAAGATGAAATAGATATCATTCTTGTAGATGGAACTAGTTTAGTAATCAAAAGTAGTAAGTTAATGGCAGAGTTTGCAAAAAAAAATCTGTTGTTAAATCTAACCACTCTAAAAGAGTAAACAGTCGGTTCTCCCAGCCAGCACAAGATGAGTCCAAAAATGAACCACGGAGTTCTTAGGGAAGAAGTTTATTTTCCCAGTTGTACTGGCTTGTCAATTATCTACAACTTATACATGGTGCCATGCTCTGACCAACAACTGAAACACTACTACAAGGCAAGCTAAGGATTTCGGTGTTGAACCGGTTAACACTTGAATACCCGGAAAGGGTGTTTCGCGGGTTCGAATTTGGCCTACGGTTTGAGTTTTGCAAATATCTTGGCACCATTGTGGTTGTATCACACATAATACCCCGCGGTGAAAAATTGTAATAGGCAGTACATAAAAAGCTAACATTATGATTCCGACTACAGTTTTCAGCTCAGTTTTTTCAGAAATAAAAGGGTATAACATTGTGATTTCAACTACAGCCGCAGCTTAACTGGGTTCACTGCCGATTTGGGCTCCTCAGATCAACCCCGTTGAAGGGTGATTGCTGATGGCACTGATCGATAGAACTAGGTAGGAGACAGGCGAAACGAAGGATCGCATGGTGCGGTGGTGAGCGCGTTAGCCCGCGGAAACGGTAATAGCGCTTTCGTTCCCCACCGTAGGCACCTCCGATCAGGAATTTTGAAAATATCTCAGTATCATTGTGGTTGTATCACACATTATATCCAGCCGTGAAAATTTGTAATCGGCAGTGAATAAAAAGCTTACATTGGCTATTACTACTTTTAACGGGAGCGAATGATGTGAAATACAACTGCAATGATACTGAGATATTTGCAAAACATGAACCCCAAACCAGGTCGAAGCGCGACTACCCATCGAAAAAAAAAAACAGAAGCGAATATCTCAGCATCATTGTTGTTGTATTTCGCATAATACTCTATCATGAAAAGATAATAACTGGCAGTAAATAAAAAGTTATATATTGAAACACAATTGTTTATACTATCAAGTTGCCCAGGATACTAAGACTTAAGGAAAAATTATCATGTTCATATACAACCCTCCTCATATAAACAAATGATAAAGAAACAACAAAGCAAAACCCTGCATCTCCCTATTCAAACGATTTCTAAACACCTTAAAAAATTTTCTTAAGTAAATCCTTATAAATGTCACCATTTTTGCCGTTAGTGACAGGAATCACTAAGCCTTGTGCGGGAACATAATCCGGAGCAGGAAAATGCGAAGGGCACTTCAATACGACGGAGGTGTTCATCTGAACAACGCTATTCATAAGGCTAAGGAAGTGAATTCAATATACGGGCAGCAAATGTTTCTGTTTATCAAACTGAAGCGATGAAATCGAAACAAAAACTCGCCACGCAATTTTTGAGCAACCAAAATTTCCTCGAAAAGTGGTTTCGAAACATTTTAGTCTTGGAGCAAAAGGATTTCATATACTTTAGTGAACAAGTTTCTAATTATTCAATGAAAGTAGTGTGAAGAATGCAGGAACTACCCAAAAATCACAGAACAGCTTACAAATCTTTACGCTGAACAATACCAACTCAACTAACTTGACGAAGATATAAAACTTTTCGTTGTACTCGTTGTAACCGCGACTCTAATCCTTGATATGTGGTCTTCAATTGCTCTGCTCTTAAGGAAACACGATCGAATAGTGAGTCTGCTGCCTGATACAATCGCGAAAATAAGGAAAACAACACGGAAATCCGTAAAATAACTGATGTTAGAAGAGCAAATAAGATGAACAACCTGCTTGAACGCATGAAAGCTTGCATGGATGCGGAAAATGGTCTCCTCTTGGTCAAGGTCAGCAGGCGGAAGAAGAATCATGCCTGCTACAAATTACAAGAGGAACATAAACTAGAACTACCCTTAACAACAATCACTTTGAAAAAAAATGTATTATCCATTAAGTTGTAAACTCATCAGTGGAATATACATAGATAAAACTATAAGTACAAAAATTACAATCGCTGAGATTAAGTTTATTGCAAAAACAGATCCAGTAATAAGCACAGTAACACAATTTTCAACAAGGGAACATATCAATCAGAAACCAGCTTTGATCGAATACCCGATTATTTCTCAACTAATCTGTGAATACGCTCATAAACATGCCTCGATACATTTAGAGACGCATTGATGGGTGAAAGACCAGGTTCATGCAATAATGAGAATGCTGCTAGTGAAAAATAAGTGTGCAGAAGATCTGTAAGATGATGAAGCAATAAACCAAAAACGGGTGAAAACTGTCTACCATAATGTGCCGTCAACATACCTGGTGATCCCGATTCTTCAGGAATCTTGCAGAATCCGCCTAAATTTTGATCCTGCGCAACTAAAAGGAAGGAGCGCAGTCTTTCCCTGTCCATCAAGTGATGCGCATCTAAAATCTAAACACAAAAAAATAAAACTTTTTAAAAGGAAATAGTTTTGTTGACAATCGATAATCGATATAAATCTACTTTTGACATATCGCTCACCTCTAATGTGGCACCTATCCAAAAGGCATAACAACTATCATCAGCTTTATGAGCTCTACCATGAAAACCTTCATCTTGCTTCCATAGTGCCCATTTTACTAGACGTTTAATATCTCTTCTGGATAAAACTGAACCGTCCCAAAGGTGGTTAGCAAGTGATAGTGAAGCTATTGCGCAAAAGGTGGATCCACCTGCAAAAGTTCGAAAGGCCTTAACTTAGTACAACCAAAAGTTCATTCAACAGAAAGCCTCATTATTTTTTATTCTTTTTATATGACCCGTCTTCACGGCTACTGTGCGGATCCCAGCACTTCCCATATTCGATTCGCTTCCTCTCTTTTCATTTCATCTTGAACGCTGTAGAATGCTCGTCGAGCAATTCTCCCTGGAGTCTCGAGATAGAGTCCCAGGCTGGGGCGTTCCCAATTGGATTGCAGAGAGATTTTTTTCCCTGACAAGGTCGGTACCAATTTCCCGATCCCGGAGGGATGAGAGGCTTGGTTGGCCCGGAGCGGAATCAAACTAGCACCATACTCGTTATGACGAAGATCACACTCACCGTGCTATCCGCCCCTGGAAGTTTCATCTACACTTCTTAATATAAAATATCTCTAAAAGGAACGATGAGTCTCAAATTGTCAACAAAAAAAACTGCTTCCTTTTCATTCATTCATTATTTACGATAACAAGTTATTAATTAGCAAAAGCTTCCCATCAAATGAACATAATTAGACAAATGCACCTCCCAACGGTTTACCGCTTCATCGTGGCTGGGAGGCCTGCCTGGGTGACGGGCTGCGATGTACAGTGGAGTTATTCATCTCTCTAGCAGGGTCTCAAAAGCTGAGAAGTCCGGCGTTTGCATCAAGAAGACCTGCCAAGAATAAAGCAATACCACGATCCACCATGTGGTGGTGACAACCTGGGGCAAACTTTGGCCTGGCTGACTTAGACACTCCAGGGAACCACAATTGCTAAACCGGTAAAACTCCGAAGAAATGGGGCTTACGCTGTGGCACGCACAATCAGTGTGGACAGGCCATCCAAGTATCCAAGTAAGTAACTACTAATGCAAGACAATGCAAGCCATTACGGGATAACACACCATGACTTTCGTCTCCAGGGCTTTGTCCAATACCTCCGTCGTAATTCAAACTACCTCGTATGAAACGTTTTAGCAATGACCATTTGATACAAGAATAATCTTGGAGAATGTGACTTATTGCAACTGCGCAGAAAACGAATCGCATATCGCTTTCAGAGCCGTATCCCTCACTCCAAAAGCTGCAAGAAATTAAGATTGTATAACAGCACAGAATAATTGACGTTTAAATAACGACAAAATACCTTCCATCATCTCTCTGGGATTTCCTTACCGCTTCAAGCACGGCCGCCCTATCTACACCTTTCAAATCATCACCAAGAATTGCAAGGCACAGAAGAGCACTGAACTTGAAATTAAAGAAAGGAAAAACTATTTACCCATTTTACTCTGCAGAAGGCAAGTATTTTACAACTAATGCTGGATCATCTCCATGGTTACGTTTCAAATGTGAAAGGTAATAAAATAAGAAGAAATACTAGAGTGAAAAATGAGATTACTAAGAAAGAACTACCTGTATGTCTGCGCCAGATTTGATGTGATATAAGCACCCGTATGACCTAACGCGATTCCCAGACAACCTCGAAAGCCGCAGAATTTCCCTTGAAATAACACATGTTTTCTACAAATGGCTTCTCATACTGAATGAATGCCTCTATGTTACTACATCGAAACAATGAGAAAATTGTGAGACTTTATTAAAGCAACGCTGTAACAATGAAATAGAAAAAAAGAACCATACGATAAAACAGGTTGAAGTTAGTACAATAAAATATTATACAGTACAATAAGCGCTCTCAATGACAAGATACACCCATTTTATCCATTGAGTCTTTCCATACGCCATTAATGATTGAAGGCAAAACTGCTTCTGGATGTGAAGCTTGCAGCAGTTCGAAAACCTGACATTCCTTATACATCTCCTTCCTCAACGGATCCCAACTGTTGTATTTCGAAGAAAGTTCTTTCACTTCGAATGCTACATCATGCTTAGTAGAAAGTGAAAACTCTGGACGATGTTCTTCGTCAAGTAGTTTCTGGCCATATTGTTCCTCCTTCGTCATTTTATCGAAGAAATGCTCCACTCTTTTCCGACTCAACAACCACATTTCTTTCAATTCATTGCTCTGAATTTTGCCATAACGCATAGACTGGAACCAGATGCTCCCATCACTTAACGCCCTTAGCAAGAAATCGGTCGGTCGTCCATAATCGTCTTTGTATTCTTGCACAATGGCCATCCCCATTACTGGATAACGAGCAACTCTTTCTTTGTTGTAAAGTGAATACCTCATAGTTTTGTTAATATCAGAACAATTTCCTACCGAGTGAATTGGTAAAATTGATGACCATATTTCATTTTCGTGAATATACAGTCTCGAAACGGAGATATCTGTGAGCAAATGATCGAGCAAGTAAACTGAAACAACGTGTCCATTTCCTTGAGGATCTGCTACGGGCGAAGTAGGGAGAAGCACATGAGAACCGTATGGGATGGTGTGAGGAAGTTGGAGGATAGGATTTTTAGGAAAACGATCATCGCAGAGATAAGCAGAATGTGAAGTTATAATGAAGATGTTATGTGGACGTTCCGGCAGAGATCGTATGTGTTGAATATGAGGACGATCAACTGGTCGATCAGGAACATATGCTGCGTTCTCCAGTGCACCCTAAATGAACGACTTTCAACTTTATTGCTAGCTAGTACAACACCATAAATAATTATATGAATCCTACACCTCTAGGTACACTTAGGGCACAAAGTCACAATGGTGGTGATTTTCAAGTGGAACATAGGGCAAACAAGCGCAATGGCGATGATTTTGAAATGACTCCCCAGATCGTAGCGCGCGAACCAAAAACATCAACGCGAAAGACTCTTGACGCGTTTTGGACATCGCAAGGAAAGCTGGACGAAGCACAGATTTCAGAAATCTAGAGATGAATCGGAAAGACGGGTGCCTCCTTATCACACGCAATGTGGCGCCTTATTTCAAAACAATTTTTGAGCTGGGTGAGTCTCGCTCAACATCCAACGCGCGGGCCAGTCCCACTCGTAAGCACGGTGACTAATCATTTTGATCAATACGGCGTTTATTTATATGTTTGGCCTTCATTAATACTTTAGATATTTCACCGAATATTGGGCTATTGTTACATAAAATTATATGAACTGTTTCACAATAGCCTCTCTGTTAGAATCAGCACAACAATTCGCAAAAACTGAATTAACGTAGCCTACGCTTGCTTTGAGAACTGCCAGCCACACATAGTTCGACATAGGAATATGGAAATTAATACCGTTTTTGTCGTCCTGCTCTTCTTGACCAACACCATATTTCACTCTTCTATGTGGTTTTTAACGCTTTTTTTCTGCTCTGACTATGCAAGGTATAACAAACTGACGTCGACGCATTATATTCAAGGCCTAAAGGGATGACTCACATGCGGGTCATGCCGGCCAAAGTGCCCTTCTCCAGCAAGTGATCCCGTACTCTATGTTGTAAATTTCGCAATAAAATAGGGTTTCTGTGTGCTCTTTATTGGAAATTTTTATGTTTCTCATATCATACACCTATCTTTATGTCCTCCTATGGTTTTCTAGCTCTTGTAACATTTCCAAAGTATAGTTCAGTGTTTTGCTGTTTATATTTGCCGATT
This sequence comes from Angiostrongylus costaricensis, assembly GCA_900624975.1. Lineage (NCBI taxonomy): Eukaryota > Metazoa > Nematoda > Chromadorea > Rhabditida > Metastrongylidae > Angiostrongylus > Angiostrongylus costaricensis. Next base: position 30,954 of record UYYA01004508.1, on the reverse strand, counting down.
CCATGGAATTAATTTCAACTACCATAGCGATCGGAAACAAAATAACAACCGAATATTGGCCAAAATGTGAACCGTGTAGCCTTGAATCACGTGTGCAGCAGATCAAACAAGATTCATTTGTCGACATTCTTCTTGATCGGGAACAAAGCGATGGAATCACTTGTGCTCACAGTTGATGAAGAATCCGAAATCTATCGGAGGAAAGACCTACAAATAAGGACGAAAGAATAATAGAAGAGTAAGTAGTGGGAACCGATGACTAGTGAAGAGATGAAACCACTCACTAATCCGTGTCTCCTACGCATCCCTTAAAACCGTCATTATATTTCCCCGTACTTTTTAAAAAGTATGTCATACAAGCATATTGCTTTCAATTTTAAAAGTCGGTCTCGAAACACATTCATTACTACCCATTCCACACTACACCTACGATCATCATGGCAATTCCGAAGGGAAGGGAAACCCACAACCGCTGAGGAGATCAAAATACTCATTAGACCCTGACTAAATATGGAAAATGTCAGCCTGCCACCGAGATACTGAAGTTGTGATGCTGCCCAGACTTGCCTTCCTCTTGATTCTGAAGCTACTCCAAGAAAACTGTTGATTCACCTTCATTCAGATGAAAATGCAAGACGTTATGAGCGAGTCTATACGAGAGCACTAGGCAGATCGAATACTTAGCAGAAATTATGAAATCTCTTAGGTCATATTTAGAGAATTGGAAATAGTCTGTGTGTGACAAAGCTTTGCCGCCAACGACCAAAGGTCAGAGACGATCGCATTCTGCAGGACAACCAGTGGACGAGAGCCATTAGCGAATGGATTTCTTGGGATATCAAACACACAGAAGGAAAATCGTCGAACTGACGTTTGGGATTCTTCACAAATACGGTAAAAGAATAACATGACGCTTAGTGAGTCCCTAAGGCAATCTCACTGGGCTACATTCGCACGCGACCATAAAATCAAACAATGCTGAAAAATCCCATATAACTCAGGACATCGAAGTTGTGTCTGGAATTGAAATCGTTAAGTATTGTAGGAATAACGTTTCTTGCAAAAATTTTGTGACGAAAACACACGTTTTGAAAACGTGGATCTCCAGGACGACATTCTGCCATCAATGACGACCTCTTGAATAGGTCAACTGTCACAACCATGCACACCGGTTTGATAGCTGACACATTTGGAACAATTCAACCGAATAAGTAAGATTTCGAATAATGGCCATTGAATGTTGCAAAAACACAGTGATAAGCCATTTTAAGAACTACCAAAATGCATTCCGTATTACAGCACACGACGTTCAGCACTAAACTGGATAGTAATGAAAGAACGCATCACTTCTTGAAGCGAAATTCGCAGCAAAGGGAGGTTATCATGTCTTTTTCGAGCTCGACAGATAGAAATAGCTATAGGAATTTTTTGAATCTTAACTAAAGCACTACAGTACATAGCCCAGAAATCGATGCAATGAATTAAGAATCACTACGTCCGCCACCCTACCGATAAATCGGGAAGACTTCAAGAGTTCCAGTTTTTGAAAATAATTGAAATGAAAATGCTCCAAAATGAAATAAAAAAACTCCATATCTCAACGGCTAAAACGTCGAGATTTTAACGCAGATGACAACAAACTTTCGTCGACCACCTTGTTTTTTGGTAACTAATGTGGCCAAGGAGTTGTTAATTCGGCACATTTGTAGAACTCGATTTCAACTAACGTCATTGTGGTAAAGGTTTGCTTAAAGCGTTATTCTTGAAATCGTCCAAATTTTCAAAAAATTCGGAGCACATTTTAAATTTATAGACTTTTCCAGTCTAAGTTGGGAACTTCAGCGATGAATTGCATGATATCACTGCACTATCTTGTACGAAATTCCGCTTGCTAAATTGCTGCACGAAATACGAGCCCTGACGGAAAAAAAAGCGGAAAGGTAGGTTTCGCAGGCTACGGAGAATCAGAACTTGATCTTGCTTTGGGAGAAGAGCTCATACCCTATAGGCGAAAATCTGTAGACTCTCTTTTATCCAGATTAATATGAAGTTCAGTGTGAGCTAAGATACTACTACCTAAGGCCAAAGGCGCAAATACCTTCAAACAAGGATGAATCATAAATGACTTGTCTCATCGGTAACGTGTTCATAATCTTATTTCGACTAACGAATTTGATAGTGGGCTAAAGAGTCCGAGTTTCTGTTTGAAAATTAAAAAGAAGATAAGAAATAAACTAAAAGAAATCCACATTATGTTTCGGATATTTGACTGAAGTAAGCAAACTAAAAGAAAAAAAAGTTGGGCTTAGTGTTTAAAATTTACAGTGAGATATAAGACAAAATAGGAAACGAAATCTCTAAGTTGCATTTAGCTCAGCTGCACAGTACCTTCTTGGACAGTTCGGGTACACTAAATATGACAGTGGAATTGGCAACACTATCTAGGCGAAGGTCCAATGTCCGCACTTCATAGTCAGAAGACGCAAAAACAACACGAGGATGATCGCTATGCGATAATGCCTAAAGATGTTTACTAAGAAACACTAAAAAGATGACGAAGAGAACAGTGCCAATCTGGAGAAAACCTTTATATCATTGCAGTAGCTCTTTGTCCGGGATAATGGTGACCCCACTGGTCCATTCCACACCATACCGCCCATATCACACAATGTTACATTACCAGGAAGTAGAACGTTTTCTTCGAAACATTGAACCGAACTCTATTAAAATCTCATCTCTATTTATTAATACTGTTTTCTCCTGATAACAAAGAAAACAAAGGTTGCCAGAAAATACAAAGTATTTCTTTACCCTGAAAACACGGACAATATCTGCAGTGTTCGGTTTTACGACGCTCAGATGGCGCTTACATCGCACCCAAAGTTCTTTGCCGTGCATATGACAAACTCGTAGTTCCTGTATCGGATTTTCCATATCTAATTCACAGCAAATTTTGTCTTTCGAAGATAGAACTCCGTCCCTCACCTATGTAAAACATCCAGAGCTTCGTTGAAGTAAAAACTCTAATCACAAAAATCACTCTAATCTGATGTAGTCATCTAAATTGGGTCGTAGAGTAATCCACCGACCTTTATTTTGAACTCCTGGATTAAATTTTGACCGATATACTCAGAAGTAGTCCACAATGCCATTTTTTTCATACTTTGCCGCCTCACAGCCAGTAAGTTTACATTAGTCAATAAAGTACTGTCCATGTCAGAACGAAAATTTCCAGGTGGCCGACGAACAGCAACCTACTCGAATGATAAAAATTAACTATTATCGAGAAATGAGTAGTCCTAAGCATACAGAGTATTTGGTTTATGTATGAATTTGTGACCCTTCTGACTAAAATCACATTTCTCCAATTTTGAAATTATTGGGATGCTTTCTAGGCTGATCTGCAAACTTTGAAACAAGACATGGATAAATGACAAAATGGATCACCAAAATTTGCACAACCTGCACAAAATATCTTGCCTTTTTTCTCTTTGAAAGGAAATATATACTTACGTTGTCAGTATTAATGCAAAATCACACAGAAGTTCATTTTTCTAGAATGTTAAAAAAAAACAACGACTTCTCAATAATTCCTGCAAGCAGCTATTTGTTTAAAAAAAACTTTGAAGAATATGAAGCGGTCCCTAAACTAAGCAGCCAGAATGTGGACAAATTTGGACCTATTCTCAAACACTTTCTGGACAATAAAATTGAAAAAGTTTACGAATCAAATATGGCAGGAACGCAGGCGAAAAAGATTTAGTTTTTTTAACTTTAGGAAAACAAAATCCAGCTTAAATTGAACAATACTAATTTAAACAGCTACCAAATCACTAGGAAGCAAACATATTTCTTTAAAAGATAATGCAGATTTGCTATAAAGTAACAATGAGATTCTGATGCTCTGGAACCCATAACTCGTCTTCTCTTTTCGTTTTTTCCTTTTTATTGAACATGCTAGAATCCACCCAGCAGAAGAGAGTGAAGTCCACAAGAAAACTTTAACAGAAACAAGGGTTCGAATTGGCATTGGGAAATCCTTATTATTTATAAAAATATGGTGGAACGTTAAGAAATGAAGGTGAGCGCTCCTACGTAATAAAAGAAACTAGTGAAATATTACTAAAAAAAACAACTATGACTGTAAAAACTCGGTAACAAATTTTCATCAATTACAAACACACTCACCTTAATCGATCTGGGTGGCAAAATTGGTTCAACGAAACCAGAGATCACGGGTGCCACTGGTCTCTTCCAATACGCAGCAAGGTTATACTGTGGTATGTTTTCTCCCGACTCATGGTTCGTTAACATACCGCCGAATCCTCGCCATCCATAGTCAGCCAATCCGAAGTCTCGCAACTTCGGTTCAAAGTATAGAGCACTCATTTACGATAAATATAGAGCTACAATATACATCACAAAAAAAGACCAACCCAATCTAGCAATACATCAAAATTAATTAAACGGTACCGAAAACTTATGTAGAAAAATATATCAAAAGTTTTCAGAGCTGTTATTAACTCTGGTTTTTAACCCTTCTTTTACAATTCTGTTAACTCGTTTGCTTTTTCAAAACAGGAACGATCAAAAAACGATATAACACATAGAACATAAAAAAAATGATGAAGATCTCGGAGTTGATTTAACTCTGAGGGATGCGCCATGCATTCGACTTCATTAAACATCGTTGGAAGTGAATGAATGCATATTTGGTCTTTACAACGACCTGGTGTGGTCTACCGATGTATCGAACAACTGCTGCTATCTTCCCAGACAAATCTTGTAGCAAGCTGCTCACACCGGATAAATAGAAACCTTGGTGAGCCTGGGGTGCGGAGATCGATCCTATGATTAATGCACAGCACCGACCAATGCGCTACACGCGCCCGCCACGCAACGTCGTAAAGACGTAGTTTCACACTTCACGTTTAACTTCTTCTTATACACAACTGGTTGTTGATGTTACAATAAACAGCAAAGCCCTTCGAACTAGACAAAAATGAATTTTTCACAAATAAAAAACTGAAGAAATTCGCACTAGTAAGCAGAACGGAAGCAAAACCTGTATTTTCAACTACAGCCAATAATCGCATTCCCATAACAATATGTCAATCCATAGGAGTTCTAGTAACATGAGAAACAGTGTGAAAGATGAATTGCACACAACAAAAGCAGCATAGTGTGCGCCAAGGTCCTTCCTAGAGCTACCGACCACCTAACTGTGGTTCGTCAAGATTTTTCCTTACTAAAAATATGTCAAAAGAATATGCTAAGGCCCACTCGACGTAGAAGATATGAAAAAAACGGAAACACCAGAAATCACCTAAACAGAACTAAAAATGATTTTACTTTCTATACTAAGATTTGTCCTTCCCATTCACTATACAGAACATAAATGACACTGGAACGGCCAATGTTATAAGAAATGGAGGAAGTGAGCATAGAAAATCAATGCACAAACAAGTGTAAAAAAGTGAAAACGACCAACATAGGGAAGCCTATATAATCGCACAAGGAGAATTCTGAACAATACACAGAGCCACAACGTTGCTGAGATATTTGCAAAACTCTGGACCGCAGGTGTCTATGGTGGGGAACGAACGCGCTATTGTCCTTTCCGGAGAGTAACGCGTTCACCACCACACCATGCGGGTCCTTCGTTTTGCCTGTCTCTCAGCTATTTCTATCGATCTTTTTGCCACAGCAATCACCCGTCAGCGGGGTTGATTTGGGGAGCGCAAATCGGCATAGAACCTAGTTAAGCTATGGCTGTAGTTGAAATCACAATGTTTAACGTTTTGTTTTCTTCCTTCTATAATTTGATTGCTGTGGCAAAAAAATCGATAGAAATAGCTGAGAGACAGGCAAAACGAAGGAGCCGCATGGTGCGGTGGTGAACGCGTTACTCCCCGGAAAGGACAATAGCGCGTTCGTTCCCCACCATAGACACCTGCGGACCAGAGTTTTGCAAATATCTCAGCAACGTTGTGGTTGTATTTCGCTTAGTCACCTGCCATAAAAATTATAGAAGACAGAAAACAAAACTTTAAATACACAGAGCTTCAAATTTTCATTAGATAGTTAAACCTTGTTAACAAAAAAAACATACCCGGACCAGAGACTTGCAGTTTATAGATCCAGTCCACAATAGACTTTCTGCGGTCTTCAGTCAAAAAGCTATTTAATTCACCTAATAGATCCAGAGCGGAGACGGCAAAGAACAGCAGGGTAACTCTAAAACCAGTAACTCTACCGAAACTGAGAATTCAGTTCCTGAAAGCCCCCAGTTCCAATATCAAGAAAAAATAAAATGAAAAATGAATGGATGAAACAAGTGTTAAAAAAATGTGTAAAACGAAGTAATAGGAAATAACGATTAACCTGCTAGTATCTAATGAAGAGTACTGTTCGGGAAAGACATTCAAGTGTCGTATAAGAAACTTCACGTGTTTTCGAAGAATAAGACACTCTGACATGCACTGAAGAACTTGGAAACGCCTAAAGTCCATTCCTTCTATAAGTGGTTTTGAAATAATCAATTCGCATAGACGAAGATAAAACAGAACAGAAGAGTCAACACGAAAAAACATTTATACATACACTTCAGCAAAAGGGATAACAAATCAACAAATTACCACAACAACTGAAATAAAGTTGGTTAACTATAAAAAGAAGAAATAAACGAAATATAACCTTAAAAAGTAGAAAACACCAATAACTTCTACCGTATCACTTATTCCATAAAACAGCAACAAATTTTTTGAATGTATCCATGTTAACATGGTCGATTTTCGTCAGTTGCTCATAAAAAGGTTTCGGTTCATATAACGGACAACCTGAATCACATAGCATTCACCACATGATAGATCAATCTCTTCAGTAATGAATAAAACAAAAAAACCCACGCACCTTTTTCAACCCAAACGATATTTTTAATTCGCCCTTCAGTACTTAAATCCGTTGTATTCAACTGAAAAACCACAATGTCCAGTTTCCCGTCTACAAGTTGTATACCCTTCACCACCTGGAAGAAAAATGAAATGCTGCGCAACCTCACAAATTCAGGTGTGTTAAAAGCACTACTATTTTAAAGCATAGACGACCACGAGCACCGAAATGGGTGCATGCCTATTCACTGACTTGCAGAGGTTTTTACCACCCTTTTTATATCCTATCGGCAGCTCGTCAAATATGGATGTAGTATTAGGCATGGCTCATGAAAAGCTGTCCTAACACTGTTCTAACAAACCGCTTAATAATTTTCCAAAACTCTATTTTGCATGAGATCATTCTACGACAAGAGATTAACGCTGACAAGAGAAATTATACAGCACAAACAGCATAGCCACTGAACAGGCGCAGAAATACTTTTGCTTGAATACTAGAATTCGACAGCTAGGATAAGATGATAAACAATAAAGAAGACTCGTAAGATCATTATCAACCTCGTGTAAGCTCATCAAAGAAAGAATACATATTGATTAGTGATACCGAGGTTCAAGGAAAGTCGGTTTCGAAATATTACTACGCTTTGTGCTAGCTGATAACAACACCGACTTCTGCACGATGTGCGTAATGATGTATGTCCGGAAGAAAAACAAGTCGTTATCACCGGACATTATTATTATATCGACCATCAGCATCGTGTATAAAAGGGCATCACTGAGTGAGGATGCCTCATTCGAGGAGATGGCTCACTGAAGAAGACCTGACTCGACACGAAGGCGAAGCTGCCACGTCGAGACGAATAACAAGCGAGGACCATCGACTCGGATCATCGGCTCTGAGGAAGACGAAGACGTCGAAACGTTAGCCGAAAATAAACAACATTATCAACCTCGTGTAAGCTCATCGAAGAAAGAATACATAAAGAAAACTTTCCAACGTGACTCGACACATGCGTCTATCACTATGCTTCACTCCAGTTCGCCTTTCTAAACAGTCAACAAGTACACCTTTTGCTACTTTTCCCCTAGAAATTGCAAGTTACAAAATCGACGGAGTTTACTCAGAGATCGTTCTTACTTAAAACTTGTACTTCTTGTCTACAATAAATAATTTTCACATTCCGACCGTTCCGCTAAACAACAGCGTTGTAATAACCTACACATTGTCCCTACTTCTTCAGACCCTTGGTGATAGTGAATTGTGGTGGATGATTTGTATGGGAACCCTTTTCCTGTTTTTTACCAATGATATGGGTCCATCTGCCCAATTAGTCCGAAACCAAGGAAAGGATCGTGTACCGGTGCAGACATGTCTTCTTCCAGCTTGTAAATGAGAAATAAACTTTAAAGCCATATAATGTGCTACATCTACAGTAAAGCCATATAGTGTGTCACATCTCCAGTAATGGAGGTACCGCTACTAGTATACATTCTGTAGCCAACTCCTTTGCACAGTGTGACTAGCATGAGTCCGTCTTTGTGCCACCAATATAGGACATACTGGCGGAAGACGATTCTTCCTGTGTACTTTCCAGGTGAACGTATTGTACTTCAGTTCATGTAGACAAGGTGAACCGCAGCCTAATCTTGTATAAACTTCTCGCCGTTACACTTTGTGTTGTCGGCAAAGTGAAAGTTAGCTTTTCAAATGTCTTCTCTTAATAACAGGGGCTGCAATAAAGCAAGATAGAGAAGCACGATGGGAACTTCAATAATCCCTCAGTTGCCGTAACCTAGCAATGTGTGCCCTAAGGTAATTAGCGATGAATCTTTCCATCCCACTAACACTTGTTGCTTCCCACGACACATCCTTCTCTAGAGCATACCTGTTCCTCTCGTTCACAACAAGTTCTCAAATAACAGTCATAAACAACTCACAAAAGTCTCTTGATTTCAGTCACCGACTTACTAACTTTTCATTTACAACAGTTTTGCTCTGGTGCATGCAGTACAGTGGTCGGAGGCGCCCTGCAACACGATGGGGTCGATCTTCGCGCCCAAGGCTCACCAAGACTTCCATCCCTCTGGGTTTGGCAAATTGGTAGCAGACGTTCCTCGAAGGGAAGCGGCACTGGCTCGATACATCGGCAGGTTACCGAGAGTCATTGTAAAGGTCAAATACGAATTCAACCACCTCCAACCATACTTAACGAAGTCGAATGCATGGCGTATTCCTCTGGAATTTATCAACGCCGAGAGCTTTATTCTTTTTTTATCTAACAGCTTTGCTTCCAATAAAGAGAAAAAGGTTTTAATGCATTGGATCATCTGACCACTTACTACTGACATCATCAACATATTCCTCTTTTCCTAGCAATTCGTTATCATGAGCCTTTTTGACAGAAATTAAAGGAGATTCCACGACATCCTCCTCATACCCAACTTCTCCATTTTCACTATCGTTGAGAAATCGACTGAGATCAATAATGAAATGAGGAAAAACGTGAGGAGTGGAAAGAAGAAACCGAGGGAGGAAGTGTAATCAGACAAGAAAACAGGCACCTTATATACGGCAGGCGTATCTTCCAGCATTTTACTCAATAGTCACGGAACAATGACAACAATGATTATGGTTCCTCCTCCAAAATTAGTCAAAATCCTGTCAATTTATTGAGGCTGTTAATTTTTGCATGTTGGTAGATAAACACGTGTGATTTAAGCGAAACCGAAAGTGACTACCCCTTCCAACAAGTATATCCTCAACTTACAGTGAGATTTATCAATTGCAATAAAACTGCCAAAACCTGCGGGAAAATTATCGGGATTATTAGAGAGAAGTCATTATCGCTTACGAAGAGCATACAAAGTCCAATTTTTGACAGGTAATTCATTGTTTTTTCATTTCACTCCCAATTGTTACGACGAGTCATGACAGTTACACGGAATGGCCAGTTACAAGAAATACCCATAATGATTCAACACCAGTGCCAAAATCATTTGGAATCCTGACAGCAATTTGTTTGGCTGGTGAAACACAGTAAAGCGTAGAATATAGCACCAACGTTATACGTCCCGATGGATAAGAAAAGCCTCTTCCATACCCTTATGAAACTCTTAATCCCGTAAGTCCTCTAGATGCCGAAAATATATCGTTCCTTGTCGAGAAAATCCGAGTTCGCTGGGCTTAAACTGAGCACAATTTGCAGGCTCTTCTGGCGTCCAAAAGATCGATGGTGGCCGTCTATCCATTAAAATAAAAAGGATATTTTGATCATGTAATTAGGATACCACTGGATCTTCGTCCAAATTTCTTCTCCTCCTTGATGCCTCAGCTACAGCAGCACCAAATGTATGAAGCACTGCATTACCTGCATTTTGTTCTCTGAAAATATTACTAAATTAGTGATACGAAATAATAACACAACCACATCCACTAACACTAAAGAACAAAGCGATTAAAGCTGGTAGCACAAGGTTCTATTGGAATTGATTCCAACCCACTTTGTCCATGGATACTTCTGATTTTGCTCACGTGACCACAACACTGTATGGAGCGACACTTCAGCATTAGGTCGTGGGACCACGCCTGATTCATTGTAGATGTGCTCAGACCCCAAATCGATCAATGGTGATAAGGGGGCAATGCTTGGCAACTGCATGTGGCTAAAACAATGGAAAAGTTCGTACAATAAAGGAAATAATATACATAAATTGAAAACATTTCTGCGCCCAACACAAATATTGTGATCCCGCAAAGAAAAAAAATCCCTTGAAGGACTAGAACATTCCACAACTATACACACGGCCTGCACTGAAGTAAAATTACCTAGTTTCTTCAACTTCTCTCCTATTGCACCATGGAGTAACCGGTTTCGAAACTTGCAAGCATACATCAGGTTGGAAACGAAGCACAAGTGGATTTTCTGCGAACGAACCGATATTCGGCAAAGTTCCACTTATTGGTTCATCGCGATCGAAGCTTAAACGATAGTAAGATAAAACAAAAAAAAGCGTTTACCGGTAGTTTCTTACCACCATCAAAAACTAAGAGTATTAAAAAGAGAATGCAGAGATTGTACAGCGTTAAACTGCTTGTAAGACTAACATACCCCAAAAACGTAATTACTCCACAAAAAAAAAATGAGGAAAATATGACAAACATGTGTACCGCATATGGTCCGTGATGTTCCCATTGCGAATTCCAGAAAAAATGACACATCGAGCGAGGTTGCTGAGAATGATTTTCCTGGAAAACTTCGTTACGAAACATGTTCGAAAAATAAAACCAATGAGTAGTATATGTAATAGGGATAAAACAACTAAAAAAAAATGAGATCAAACTAACTCAACGAAAAAACGACAAGGATAAGATGATAAAAGAACAAAGCTCTCGGCATTGAACAAACCTTCAGCGCTATGCATTTGACTTATATATGGCCTTCACAATGACTCGTGATGGCCTACCGATATCCCAAGCTAATGCAGCTATACTTCCAGATAAGTATGGTACCAATTTGCCAACGCCAGAGAGATGGAAAGCATGGTCAGCTGGGGGCGCGGGATCGAACTCATGTGTACAATAGGGCCTTTTCGACCACTGCGTCCACAAAATCTTGTACCGTCTTTTCACTAATCTCAGTTGTTCATAGACGAAAGAGTAATGATGGTCATTCGGCAAAAATAATGGCTCAGATTTACAAAAAAGAACAATATTTACATACAGTCGCTTTAATACCGGAGTACCGTACACAACAGGATGATGTACCCAAAATAGTACTGGATCGAATCGACGTGGCAACTTCTCCAGTGTTGGGTCGTACTTTTCACCGTGAAGAATTGCATCACGCACCTAAAAAAGAAAGGCTTGAGTTATTGAGTTTCTGGTATTAACAACGAGATTAACTTTTCAACGAGTCATTAAACTAAGTAAAGAGTTCCTGAGTTCATCTATATTTGCTGTTTCGAAAGCAACGAAGAGAAAAAACCGTTTAAAAATAACCTAGAAATCGCGCTACACAGCGCGATAGACTAACAAGGATAAGCATAGCACATATACAGTGAGAGGGCAATTGAGTAAGACTGTTACCATATAGAATTCGTTTTGCTATTTCAATCAAACATAAATCTAATTTTAACCTATTATTTACTGCCTATTCTTTTTAACGGCAGGGTATATTGCGAAATATAACTTTCAATAATGCTCAGATATTTTGCAAAACTCTGGACCGCAGGCGTTTGCGGGACCGAAAGCGCTAATGTCCTTTCCGCGGAATAACGCGTTCAACAACACACCATGTGGGTCCTTCGTTTCACCTGTCTCTCAGATTTTGTCTCTCAGATCATTCCCGCTGACGGGTGATTGCTGTGACAAAGATCGATAGAAATAGCTGAGAGACAGGCGAAACAAAGGACCCGCATGGTGTGGTGGTGAACGCGTTACTCCCCGGAAAAGACAATAGCGCGTTCGTTCCCCACCGCAGACACCTGTGGTCCAGAGTTTTGCAAATAGATAAGATTAACTTTTTAAACCTAACTCGAAGAATGTACAAACGTGACACATACTGCGCTCCCGGAAAGGGTAATCGCGGTTCAATCTGACCTGGAATCCAAGTTTTGCAAATGTCTCAGTAACACTGTGGCCGTATTTCATGTAATACCCTGCCGGGAAGAATAAGTGGTAGAGGATAAGTTAAACTTTATAATATATAGTACTCTTGGTATTGACAAATTGGTTAGAAACTTACTAACCACATCTTCCAAGATGTCAAGATGACCAACATTATGAATCACAGTCTCTGGTAATTCCGTTTTCACTATAGCTTTGCTCAGCACGGCTGCCTGATCGATACCGTCACTCATCGGAACAGTGCCATCAAACAGAAAGCACCGGACTTTATGGTAGAGTGGATGCTCCTTAAAACCCACATGGTAAATGTATAAATGAAAATAAACTGATGCAACGAACTGGAAGAAAAGAAGAGCACCTATATGTTCCTATAAACACTGCTTTCAATTCGCATGACCGACTTTCTATTAACTTCGGCATTTTGACCAAATCTCGACATTCTTGCTGACCAAACACGAAATGTTACTTCATTCCTTATTCCGGCAAGACGTTTCGGAAGTATCGCCTTCTTCGGAGTCCGAAAGGGTATACTGATACACATTTTATTAAGCCAAACGCTGCAAGAACACAAATAGAAGGATGAAAATCTGAATGATAGTCACATGGTTAATAGCTTTTTGAAATATCCACCGTTTCTGACGTGCCTCCCACTGAGCAAGAACAGAATAAAAAGGTTTTTCGAGCTGTTGATCATGTGATTTCCACATATATTTTCATGTTTCTATTTGTGTTGTTGCAGCGATTGGCTTGATAAACTGCATATCATAGACCCTTCCAAGATCCGAAGAAGGCGATACTGCCAAAGCGTCAACTTTACCGGAATGAAGACTAAAGTAACAGCTCGTGTTTGCTCAAAAGGATTATAACGAACCGCGTTAGATAGTAAAAAACATAGCTGTAGCAACCATAGATTCTGAAATGGAAAAAAATCACCTCAATCGATGGAACACGAAAAGCCGGGTGAGTTTCGCGAAGATCCGGGAGAGTGTTCGCCGCCCGTGTTATAGGCGTGAAAAACGACGGTTCATTTGGATCACATACAGTGATTCCGGCAGCCTTTAAGAGTTAAATTTCACTCACATATCACATGAAGTGCCGAGTGCCGGGCAATTTAACACTGAACTTCGATAAACTTTCAGTGAAAATATCGTTCATAGACAGTAAACTGCACCTCGTGCTCAAGTATTTCTAAAGGAAACTCACTTTAACAGCAGCAGGTACATTGAAAGCCTGCATCTTTCTGTTATTTCGTGCTTTCAGAATCGCTTTGAATATCCGGGTGTCCATTTTTCCCCATTGTTTAACAGGTCTATACTTTCGGAATACCATACTGAAACAACGTCCATATTTTTGTCGTAAAACAGAAACTTACTGAATAACTAAATGGAACGACACACCGACAAACGGGGCTAAATTTTAGAACGTGTCCGGAGATAAGAATCTTCTTCACGAAACAGTGCCTATAGGAGCGGAAATGTTCTTCTAAATGAAACATAACCTTAATTTCCTCTTCTTTACAGTTCAGAAAGCAAGTTTAATCCTTTATCTGCTCATCTGTGGTCACTTAGGACTTCACGGACCTATAGTCGCTTAACAGCTCATTATAAAAGATCTTAAAAGACCTAAAAGTCTCTTTTTAGAGACTACTGCTTAAGTATGACAAAAGCCTCTATTTTCGTACTATAGTTGAGTGTGCTTCATTGAACTAAGTCCATTTCGTTCTCCTACTCGAGCCCTTCACGAGGAATACCTACCTACTTAAGTAATACCTAGAGATATAGAATACCACAAACGTCCATCTACTCTATTACTACGACAAACCAAATATGATAACCAACTAAAGTTATAGATCATTTCCACAACAGGGATATTCTATAATATACATACCAACCCTCTAACGTTTAAGGCATTAGCTAGATGAATAAGTATTGTTAGCATTCATGGACTCTAGGGAATTTTATAGAACATTTTTCCCGGAGGTAATAACAACTAATATGTCATCCTTCAGCATTATCACCAGAAAACGATTTTTTCCAGCAGCTGCGTCGCGACTTCGTGTTATAGCACACAATCTTTGTGCATTGAGTTGAAGTGTTGCTTCCTGTATTTGTTATAAGATACAATTTTTGTTGAAATTTTAAAAATTCATTCACATGTACAAATATTATTATACCACTATCTATTTGATCCGTAATCACACCTACTGTGCAAATCCCAGCACTTCTTGCATTCGATTTGCTAGGCGAGTTAACTCGTGTCGACACGTATTGGAGGACAGCGTTGTGGAGGGGATCAAAATAACACCGAGCTTTCTGATATAGTGCATTACTTACCACACACCGAGCTTTCTGATATAGTGCATTACTTACCACATCGCTACCTCCGGTCTTTGTCTTTGATTCGTTGCCGCACCTTGGGCTCACCAAGCCCTCCATTTCTCTGGAGTCGGCAAATTGGTACTAAACTTGTCTTTGAGGGCCTCTGAGCACTGGCACAATACATTAGTAAACCATAACGAGTCATTGTAAAGGCCAGATACGCATTCACTCACCTCCAACGATGTTTAATGAAGTCGGATGCATTGCGTATCGCACAAGCCTTGATCAATGTCAAGTGGTTTATCCGTTATCCTTATCTGCCCTGAGATATTGTCCTAAAGCGGTTGGTTGATTAGTTAATCATGGAAAGCGATACTGTCCTGAAGAAGCCAAAAATGGCAACGACGAGAATTAGAACACTAATGTCATAGCTCAAAGGAGTATCGCATGTACCCATAAAATAGCAACATTTTTGACACATTTATGTTGAAAGATTCTCCTAGGTTCTGTTATTACTACAATGTGAGCTTTTTATTTGCTGCTTATTACTACTTTTTACGGCAGGGTATGATGCGAAATACAGCCACTAGGATGCTGAGATATTTGCAAAACTTGGACCTCAGATTAGATCGAACCCGCAATTGCCCTTTCACGGACTTACGAGTTACCCACTGCAGCATTGCTATCTCAGCATCATAATGGTCCTGTTTTTATTCTTCAATGTTCATTTTGCACTACTTTTCAGTTTTGTGTTTTAAAGTGAGCAAATAAACGGCAATAACAAAATATTTTTGAAAACAGCAGAATAAAAAATGTGACGTAAATGTGTTTCACAAAGTGTGTAGTGACAATGAAGTGAACATATTAGTCAAATATTGTGTAGAAATAGTTGAAATCGTATAAGTTCAAGCGGTGTTATAAGTACTAAACTATGTGGCCAAAGTAGTAACTCCGTCTCTACACTCAAATGTAAAAATATGTAGCAACAATCACTGACGAGCCCGCTGGTCCAAATGATCCCGAGGTTAGTAAACGTGTAAACCACGGACCTCTCTCATATGAGGGATCTCGAGCCGGTTAGTCGCGAAGCTACGTGGCGCGTTCCCAGGTGGCGGATAGTGGGTTGATCGCGGACCAAAAGCGACCTTTGCTTCCCTGAGATGCAGGTGGATCCAGGGGATGGACTCTCTGTTTCTGCTGCGCTGATTTGGCACATACTTTCTCTATTTGCTAGGCGTACCACTTTGGGATGGCCTGGCAAACTACCCGTGAGTATACCCAGCCCCCACTTTCAGAGCTCAGGTATCAGAAATGCTAAACACAGTCATTCCCCTGACCCCGAAAGAGCCCCAATTCGGCAGCGTTGGGTAGGACGAGTACGGAGAGGCTGCTAAAATCTCAGGGCCAATTGGAACAGCCTGGATTTCAAAGAACTAAGGTGACAATCTGCACCTACAATGCACGTACACTTGCATCCAAGTCCTCGATAGAAGACTTGCTCACGCAAGCAAGAAAGATAAGGTACGACGTCATCGGCCTGGCCGAGACGAAACGACGCCACCCACTCAACGCCGTCTATGACACCAAAGAAGAACTGTTCCTCGGAACATGCGACGGTAGAGTCGGCGGCGTCGGCGTTCTCGTCAACACGAGTTTAGCAATGAAAATCGATTCATTCGAACAACTTAGAGCCCGAATCGGATGTTTACGTTTAAAAAGACGTGGACCAATTCCGGCTTTGACAATCTTCCTCGTTTGTGTGAAGACATAAAACTATGACGAAGAACAAGTCGAAGCGTTTTAAATTGGCTCGAGAAAGTTCTACAGAGAAGACCATACACTCTTCAAGGTTATCACTGGAGATTTCAATGCCAAGGTTGGATCAAGAAGAACGTCTGAAGAACGTCACATTGGGACCCACGGATTAGAATGGAAAGAACAGGGTGAGCGGCTGTCTCAGTTTATTATGGCGACCAAGACAACCCATGGTAGCTCGCAATTCCAGAAGCCCCACCCTCAGCGCTCGACGTGGGAGTCTCCCACTGAAGTTACCATAACGAAATAGACCACATCATAGTAAATAGAAGGTTTTGCTTAACCGATGTCGCTGTTGTCCCAAAATTCTACGCGGGATCAGACCGTCGACTCTTTCGTGCAAGATTCTATTTCTCGCGGAAAGGAGAAAAAGCCGCTAAATTCCAAAACCGATGTTGCAGAACCACCGTAAACTGGAACTTATTCAATTCATTAGTCGGCTGTTGCCAAGTTACCGTTGTCTATAACATCGACGAAGAATACTATCGGCTCATTCAGCATCTTCACGTTAGTACTATGAAAGTTGAGAGCTCGAAAGTCACCAAGAGACATCTGTCTCCAGAAACTCTCGGGCTGATACGCCAGCGTGGAATCGCACGAGCAGCAAGCAACCGTGAACTTAAGTCTGGACTTGCAAAACGATACAGACGGACGCTAAAAGGAGATCTTAAAGAGAGAAGGTCGGCAGTAATCGTCGAAGCTGCAGAGACAGGCAAAAGCACTCGCAAACCCCGCTGAAACTTCGCCAATTACAAGACCGAGATGATTGCACTCTGGCGCCGAGACGGAACAGTTACAGCGTCCAGAAAGGCAATGGAGAAAAGGATTCACGAATACTACTCAAATCTCTTCGATAACCACGTCCACCTTCTTCCACATGAAATAAAGGAGGATGGATATGTTCTACCACCGGTTCTCACTTCTGAAATCCGGCATGCCATTTCGTCGGTGAAAAATCGAACAGCACCAGGTCCGAGCAGGATAAGACCAGAACACCTGAAGAACCTTCCGCCAGTCCTCGTAAACACACTGCCTCGGATCTTCGCACGTTACCTGTCTCAATGCAAGGTCCCTACTCAGTGAAAGACCAGCAAGACCGTGTTATTGTTCAAGAAGGGTGAGCTACATGATATCGGCAACTATCGCCCAATCTGCTGCCTGTCGTCTACAAACTTTTCACTGGAGTCATTCTAAACAGGATTGACAGAACACTAGACGAAGGACAGCCATGTGAGATAGCAGAGTTTCGAAAAGGATTTAGTACGATGGACCAAATCCACGCGATAAAACGGCTCATTGAAGTATCGCGAGAGTACAAAGGACCGCTCTGTCTCACTTTCATCGATTTACAGAAGGTCTTTGATTCAGTTGAGATAGAAGCAGTCTTGGAAGCTCCAGTACATAAAGTATACCATCTTCGCTTTGCTGATGACATCGTCCTTGTAACATCAAATATTAGCCAAGCGGAATGTATGCTTGACGACTTTGAAAAAGCCTGTGAAAAGATTGGTCTTGGACTAAGTCTCATAAAAACGATGTTCAAGAAGAACGGATTGGCTTCGCATGCCCCATTTACGCTCAACGGAACCAATCTCTCCGAATGCTCCAGTTACGTCTATTTAGGTCGGGAAATCAACACGATGCTCCAGCTCCAGAGCCGAGCAGAAGGAAACGGGCGGCTTGGGGAGTTTTCAAGAGCATCGAGGACGTAGTGAAGAGAACAAAGAACACCCGACTCCGTGCCCACCTTTTCGACTCAACGGTACTTCCTGTCCTAACATATGTGTCAGAAGCCTGGTCGCTGCGTAAGCAGGATGAAAAGTCACTCAGCGTTATCGAATGCGCAGTCGAAAGGACGATGCCAGGAGTGTTCCGTTCCACGCACGTAAAGGATGGGATCCGAAGCTCCGATCTGCGTTAACGATCAAAGAACAAAGATGCCGTTCTGTACGCCAAGCAATCGAAGATAAGGTGGGCCGGACACGTAATGCGTATGAATGGCAACCGATGGACAAGAGCCGTTAGAGACTGGATTTCTCGGGATGTCAAACGTACTGCAGGAAGACCACCGACCCCATTGTCAGAGTTGTACACAAAGAGCCTTGAAGAAAGATACGATGCTCGACGAGTCGCTATAGCGAGCAGGACCCACTGGACTAGTCTTAAACGCGACAAGGAAATATGGAAGATTTACTCGCGCCCGCTCGAGTCACTCGACGATCAACGGGACTACAGGTGATACAGGTAATGTTCTGTGGGTCAACGATAGATGCATCATTCATAGAAGCAGCATGTGAATAATTTTAATTCTTTATTTACGGCCTATTACAATTTTTCACGGCTAGGTATTATGTGCGATGCAACCAAATGATACTGAGTTGTACAAAACTCCGAACCGCAGGTGTCTGCGGTGGGGAACGAAACCGCTATGACCCTTTCCGGCGGCTAACGCGCTCACCGCCATGCCATGCGGGTCCTCGTTTTCACTTTTTTCTTAGGTAGTTTTCTATCTGCCAGTGCCGTCAGCGATCACTCGTCAACCAAATTGGTCTGGGGAGCCCAAACCGGCAATCGGCCAGCACCTGCGATTTAGAGTTTTGCATTGTATGTGAATAGGTAGAAAGAGCTCTACCAGCTGAGATCAAACCAACGACATCGTGTCAGTTGCAAGGCACCTCTAGCCACTGCACTACGTATCCACCATATGGTTCTGTGTTTGTCTATCTAATACAGACGATCGTCAAAGGCGAACAATTCTAGGCCTGGGATTACTGTAGATCTTAGAATTCCTTTATTAGCTACTGATGGATGACATGACGATGATATTTTGCTAAATCGGTGTTTTGACAGATTTGAGATGCTTCAAATCCTCATTAGATTGAAACCCATAAATTAGTAAAATTTCCTTACGTGGGTGTTCTAGTATTTGCTTCTCTGTTTTAACACTGGAAAAGCTGAGAGAAAGGTAAAGCAAGATTCTCGGTTGGTGCGACGAATAACGCGTGACCCACCGAAATGCTAATCACGGGTTCGAAGCCAAACTGAGGTTCTGAGATTTGTTCATATCTCGGCATCTTTTTTGTTGTTTTAACAATGATTCACTGTAAACAAGTTAACTATTAGTTAATAGAAATAGCTGAAGTGTAATTGGCATGAGCGAACATCGAGTCAGACACCACACCGTCGAGAACGGCGCTACATTGCATCACAGCAAGGGAACACAGCATAGCTATTGCGCATTAATGTTCACCTATCGTCTCTCGTGCTAGACCCAGTGTGACAGTGACTGGATCGAGCAGGCAGTAAATTTATGGCACGTTTAAAAATAATTTAGCAACAAATTACCACAAAAAAGGTAAACTCTACAGCAAATACCGTGCTGCTATAGCAGCATATAAAACAACATGTAGGTCGAATGGAGCTAGATGTCACACGAATGAACGCCAGAGTAGATTAAAATTTTTCAGGCTCATTAACTAACGTGGATTTAGGTAGAGGGATAAACGATAGAACGCCTGTCGGTGATCAATATCTACGTCATGCATTAGATCCCATTCGTAGCAATGTAGATGTGAATGATCATGTATGACCGATAGAATGACTTGCGGTGGCCTAGCTATGTATGTAGTCAGTGTTTTTATCTTTTCAAACAAATGTGGTGACAGTTTGCGCACCACGGACGAATGAAGGTTTGGTTGAATAATTCCGCTCCGCATGAACACTATAGTGCCCAAATAGATCTAGGCCAAACGACCTTATGGACGCAATAGTGTACATATTGAGTTTAGTGAGGTTCCAGAGTCTTTTCTTACCACACTGTGTATATTCATTCGATTGCTAATCGAAAGCAGGTCAAAATGGGAAGGGCGAGATCTGAAAACCATTCTTTAAACTTAGTGATTCACAAAGACCGTATTTTCGAAAAAGTTCATTGGCCGGTGTTTCAACTAAAATTTAGCTGATATTTCATTTTAATCACGACGGTTGTTGCATGGAATGCGTAGATGTGATAAACACTGAAATAACCTCAACGCAAACTGCAAAGCACTTCCAAATGCCCCAGCAATGCATTCAGAATACGTACCATGGTACACACAGTAAATATCGGCGTATATATCATTGATATTCATAGAACGATAGAGCAAAGTCTCTTCTGCAATCCTGTCATATAGAAAATGCCTCACGCCCTCTTCTGGAAGGTTTTTCATTGTGAAAAAACCAGAAAGTCCGCACCCGACGAAAAATTGCGCGTAGTCCTTTGGACCAGTCAGGCAGCATGGTAGCGGGAGCTGAGTAGGTTGAGGAGTTCAGCACGAGTGTCTGCCCCTTTGGATTTACTAGTCTTCTCTGTGTACACTTTTCTATGAAGCTGATATACGCACTAATGTTTATCGATTTTGACCAGTCTTTGTCTCTGGCTTTATTTATTCAAATCACTTTTCTAAAAATTCACCGTCACTATCAAAGATACGTTTAACGACCACCAATACGGTATTCTAGTCCAATCCCCCATTTCCTTTAGAACCAACTTTTCGACATGAGTTCTAGCCTTATCACGCAAGTCTTGACGGAATGGGTGAGCCTGGGGCACGGGATCGAACTAGCAAATGTGTTTATTGCGCGGCACTTATAACCACTCTGCTATACCTTCACTTAAACAGTATGATTGTATGACCAGAATGGTAGTAAGGTATTTCGAAAGTCACACATCGAGCCAGATTCGTTGTAATGTAATTATTAAAAGTTTGGCTTACTGATGTTTCTCGAGAATTTTGTGACAGGGAAACCCAGCAATTTTACTGAAAGGCCCATCCTTGAACTTTGTAAATACTGTTCTCATCATAAAGTTCTCACTTTTAGTAACGATATCCTTCATATTAGAGAATCTCTTCGTGCATTTGGTTCAACTGGTTTAAGTCCGAAAACTTGTTGAATGCTTAATTTAATTGGGTTCTAGATTTTTTTTATAAGAAACGATGCTTACAATTTGTGCAGTCTAGGAGAATTCAGCAAGCTGTGATCCTAACACTGCTATGGGAGCAAATCAACCATTTTGTGGGCTTAGGCGCTATAAATAGAGGTCATGAAACGGGAAACTTTTCGTAAACTCCTATACAAAGTTACATTCAGGAACACTCCCATAAATAGGATTGCATGTGTACGGAGAATAAAGAATGTGAGATAAAGCGGTCGGCGTTGATCAATCGCTGAGGGATGCGCCATGCATTCGACCCCATTCGTAGCATTGCAAACTTAATTGGACACATACATGCTTTATTCAATGATTTTCGGTGGCTAATTGATATCCGAAGTCACTGTTTTTACTCTCCAAAACAAGTCTGGTGCCAGTTAGCCATGCAGGAGGGAGAAAAGTCATGGTGAGAAATGGAACCAGCGACCAATCCAGTAATTATTGCGGGGTATTTCCAACCGCTACACTACACGCACTCGTGCTGAAGGTATAAAACATGGCAGAGATGTGACAAGGAATCTATAACTTGAGTCTTGTTTATCAGAGCAAGTACACGGCCGTTTTTATCCTACGGTGAACATCTCAACTGGCACCTAGAGGATAGCCATGTTTCCTTAGTGGTAATCAGTCGAGTTCGTTCATATGAAGATTATCATATGTTAAGCATTAGTACGCCAAAGCATGTATAGTTCCTGAGACTCTACAGCTTTTGGGAATTTTTTATGTAATGCTCTACTTCTGCTATTTTGTGAGCGATGTGCACAATAGAGCATTCTACATGCCAAAATGTTGAATATCTGGTGGACTGGACACGCAAAGCGTTTGAATGAGAATCAATAGACAAGAGCTGCTAGCTAGTTGATGCCTCGGGATGTCACACGCACAGCACAAAGAGCATCAACCCGATGGTCAGAGTTTTTCGCGAAAGCCCTATACGCTATATGCTCAACGAATCCCTAGAAGAAGTAAGCCCACTAGATTACTCTTGCTCACAACAGGAAAAAATGGAAGATTTACCAGCGCCCGCTCGAGTCGCTCGACAATCAACAGGACAGAAAGGAAACAGGTCATCGATACCAAATTAATTCGATTTCTAATCCTATCAATCAGCGATTACCTAAAGCTTGGTAAAAAAAAATGTCAATGATTTAGATTCTTATTATTTGTGAAGAAAAAATTAGCGTTTGTGTATGATTCCACACGGCCGCAGTGGTTGGAAAAGCTCTGCGAAACACTCGAAGTCTTTGGTTCGGTCCTTCTCTCCTGGTCCAGCAATCTTTCCATATGTTCGAGAGTGCCAAATTGGTACCAGACCTGTGTGGGAGCATAGCACTCGACACATCGGTAGGCACTGCAAGTGATTCTATAGAAGTGATCAACGGTGTTTCTTGAAGTTGAATACACGGCGCATCCCTTAGGAATTGACCAACGCCGAAACCGAAATCTTTATCCATTAGCGCCTGTGTGTGACTCCACTGAGAGAATTTGGCAAAAAAAGCTGCTGAGAAGTTCTCCAGTAGTTTACGTGTAAATCAGGACGTCGCGATGTGATACCGGTTCGTATCCTAGCGAAGACACAATCAATCATCACCATCACCACTAACACCATCGAATCTTTTTCTGTTTACGAACCTCTTCTCGTTCTCTCGAACTTTACACTGTACGCAGCGCTCAGTTCAGAAGTTCTCACCGTGATCATCATGACGAAAATAAACTCCTTCACCGTTTTGCGTGAATCCTTCATAACAAATCGTTCTAGTTTATTTTCGAGAAAAAGTCTGTCTTTGATCGATAATATGACACGAATGAATGAATGAATGCTTCTGCTTCTCAGTGTTAATTTCTGCTTTTTTTTTATCAAATCATGCGGATAGAAACCCGCAGTCGTAGGTGTCTTACCGCTGCCTGTCCAGAGATTTGTGAAATTTTTTCACTCGGTGTATCCTGCATTAACCACTTCTTTCGGAGCGATCGTATTGCCTACAGAAAGTTGTGCAGTCTTTCTAATTCTTAGAAAGCGGCTTTCGTTTCCTATCTATATGAATAATAATATTCTATTGTACTGACAAGTTTACATGAGGTTGTTACAACTTTCTTATTGTGGCTGACATTTCAGCACCTTCGTCACCTTCAAAACTACAATGATTCGAATTAGATACCCAGTATTTTAAAAAAAGCCGCTATTTTTTGGGATGTTTGCTCTTCTGTAGACGAATCAAACCCAGTTAAGTGGAACTCATAGATCACGTGAAATAACTACTGTTGACATCCGTTGAAGGCGGAGGAGGCATTGAAACGTTTGCTACTGTAAAGAAAAGTTATTGATAGTACTGTTATTATTGATTGATTGAAACACATCAGAACAGTTACAAATTTATGACAGGTATGATATTTGTGTTATCACAAACCATTTCTTTTGAAGCTATGAATTTGCTGTCATCGAAATGAAGAAATTGGTTTGCCCAGGTAGGACCATGGGTGTACTTCAAGACACCTCGAACCTCTGCGCTATGTGCGCTTCCTTTCAAGCTCTAGTTTTGGAAACTCAATAAATAGCAAGCGAAAGCATAGTATTGCGTATTTTATCCTATGTTGTCATAACAAGCACTGAGGCTCGTTACCTTGTTTCCTTGACGAGGTGACATGGGTACGGTGGCACTTCGTGGTATTGATATTCTTTCAGCTGTGTATCCAAAAAAAGATGCCACACATCTATTCAAATAGAAGGTCCTGTTAGGCTAAAGGAATACTATATAAGCGTAAATCTTCTATATAGCCCACTTTGGTCACTTTTCCCACTTTCTTCGTAGCATACTGTAGTGAAAGAAATAGGATCCAGGAGAGATTTTTGTGCTTCGATTCTAGCTATATATTTTTTAATAACAACTAAATAAAGATTCGAATGGAAGTTTCCATTTTTGCTAGTTCAATGTCCAAGAATTTTTTTATGGATCGGAGTTCACATTTCTCCTCTGTAGGCCGACATACTATCCATCCACTCTTTCTGATTCTTCTAGGTTTTTGCTTTTTTTGGAATCATTTTGGAGTTTTTGTCTTACATGTTTTAAATCGCATAATAACTTTTATCTCATGAATTTTAAAATTCAATCAACAGGGCATTTTTAAAGTTTTACAGACAACATCATAATGCCTTCCTTTTTTCTTTTCGCTCATCTTCATTGCTTTAAACTGTTTTCTAGGTACTTTCTCAGCGATTTTGAACACCATATTTTTATTATTCGACATTTATATACAGGAGACACTGATGCCCAATTCATTAGATTGCGTAGTGATCTGAAATTCATAACGTGGGCCAACAGCTCTTACCGTAGAGATATCTGTTGTTGAATGATAGCTTTCATGGAAATGCCCGTAGAGCAGTGGTTAGAGGTGCTTTGCATGGATACACATGCGGTCTGTGGTGCGATCCCCAGAAGT
Organism: Angiostrongylus costaricensis; assembly: GCA_900624975.1. Classification (NCBI taxonomy): domain Eukaryota; kingdom Metazoa; phylum Nematoda; class Chromadorea; order Rhabditida; family Metastrongylidae; genus Angiostrongylus; species Angiostrongylus costaricensis. Next base: position 5,895 of record UYYA01004508.1, on the reverse strand, counting down.
CCCACGACGCCCTGCATCCCTCTGTAGTCCAAAAATTGAAAATAGATTTGTGAGGAGAATAAAAACACTCTCCCGGTAGTTCTCGATATTCTTGTTGAGCAAACACGAGGTATTACTTCACTCTTTGTTCAGCTGACGTTTCAGCTTTAACGCCTTCTTCACAGCCGTTTATTATAAGCCTTCCACTGAGGAAGAACAGCTGATTAGAGTTGCACATGGTCGATGAAGCTCAGCTGGAATGTCGAAAACTATTTGATCAATGCCGAGGTTAATAGAAAGTCGATCGTGGGAATTACCCTCTCGATACTTTGGTTCCGGCAGCAGTTAAATGGGCCAGAAATTCATTCATTTACCTCTAAGATGTTAACAATACAGTGGAATCCACGGCGCATCCGTCATGGTTTGTTCGGTGCCGGAAACTTTTTAGACCTCATAGCTTGGATGACTTAACGTTAACATAGTTTCTAGTTGCTCATATACCTAGACGATCTATCTTTGTTTCTTCCATTCATCTCTTTATTTTGCATTAATCATGCACGGAGGTGGTCAGATTCGCGGATTCAGCGAATCCTTGGATTAGTCAGCCAACTAGCCACGTCTTGGTGCTGTAATAATAAGCCACCCCACAACATAATTTGTTTTAAAAGAACAGTTGAAAAAAGAATCGGAGCGATCGTCGACATCATACCATATGAGTGAGTGGTGTTGAGTTTATTCCTTGGTGTTTGATGACTTATCATACACCAGTCATGTTGTCGTGCTATTAATTCCCACTCGACAATTCGTATAAATAGAAATTTTTCCGAATTTCTAATGAACACGTTGTGAAATCCACAAATGTTAATCAAGGGATAGCTATCGGCAATGTAGTACCAGACCTGACCAAACTAAGCTACCTCTGTCTCTGATCCAGAAAGGCCTACGAATTAAGCGGTGCTCTTATGCGGTCCACCTCAGTAAGCTCTATCACTGCTATCCCAGAATTCTAGCAATAATGAAAAAGTCCAGTATTCAAAAACACTTATGAAAAAGACGAAGTCCTCAAATGGCAGCCCGATTCACAAGTAAATCCGATGGCTATCATAGATGACGTACATGAAACAGCCGATCGAATGCAAGAAGTGCTGGCAACCGCACAAAATGTGAGGCCGGGTGGTATAAAATGATACAAAATCCTATACCTTCTTCAATCATTAAACTAACCGGAGGTTGGTAAATTATTCAGCTATCGTTTCGATGTCTACATTTTTTCAGAGTCGCATTTACCCTTATCGGTGGTCCATAGGTAGTCCTACCTACGATGTTTTGTTTTTGTGATCATTTCGTTGCTAAAAAATTTTATCCCTATCTCCAATGTCAATTTTACAGTGATCAGAACAATCTTCTCAAAAATTAATGCCGCCTAGAAGGTTTATTTTGTGTCTACAGATAGAAGACCATCTGTTACTTCGCTTCTGTTTTATAAATAGCGTTATTGGTGGTAGGTACGGTCAATATATGGTTTCCCCAAGAGTTTCGTGCTATGCAGCTTTACGTTTGAGACCTTATAATGTCACTGTATCCATATCGAACGTTACAAATGTTGTAAATCCTAGTTTCCTGGTTGCTACCGGCCACGTGAACACATTGGTTGTAAATGTTTACCTACCTACCTTTACCTGTTTAAAAACCTCGCGATTGCTGAACAAGAAAACGACACATTCATAATGTTTACCTAGTTTTTTCCAAATAATAAATTATTTCAAGATAATGTTAACTTTTTATTTAGTGCTTATTACAATTTTTCACGGCAGGGTATTATGTGTGATACAACCACAACGACACTGAGATATGATATCCCATGTGATGCTCAGATATTTGCAAAACTCCGGACCGGAGGTGTCTGCGGTGAGGAACGAACGCGCTGTCACCTTTTTCGGAAGATAACGAGTTCACCACCACACCATACCGGTCCCTCGTTTCGCCTGTTTCTCAGCTAGTTCTATCGATCACTGCAATCAGCAATCAATCAATTGAGTAGGTTCGTTGCCGAATTGGGTTCTCTAGATCAATCCCGTTCATGGGTGATTACTGATGGCACTGATCGATAGAAAACTCGCTGAGAGACAGGCGAGACGAAGGACTCGCATGGTGTGATGGTGAACGCGTTAGACCCCGGAAAGGATAATAGTGCGTTCCTTATCCACCGCAGACATCTGCGGTCCAGAGTTTTGCAAATATCTCAGCATCACTGTGGTTACTTCAAAATAGATTCGTTTTCGACAGTGATCAATAAATGACTGCGTTCATCATTTCTTCTAAATCATTAAGAGTTTATATAATACTCATTCGTTAAAATTTCTTACACTACTCGCTTATTTCGTATTCTGGGCGTATTTTTTCAGTAATTAAAGTTTTGGTTTTACTTTAACATATTCATATCTTCTAGCCACTGTAAATGTCGCCCACACCGACGCCTGTACTCACCGCAGAAGCACCTCAGCCGAGAAGTAATCCACCACAAAGTGAGTTGTATTTCTCATTTCTATAGAACTATTGACGGTTTTCCTCTCTTTTCAACGTCCTTGTCGTCGTTGATGACTTTGGCGCAGTCGACATTTCATTAGCTGTCACTAGCGAATCAATATTTTTCGAACCTACTTTCATTGAACCTGGGGAAAATAATCAATGCCTTTTTCGATTTTAAGCAGACACGAGCTTAATAAAAAGATTTACTCGGCTAACGTCTCGACGCCTAGGTCTTCTTCCAGAAAAAATTGTTTATAGGTCTGTTTATGGTATAGGAAAGGACGCGTGAAGAGCAATGGTCGGAAACTCGCTGCAATGCACATGGGATAGATCCCTTCGCCCCAGGCCCACCAAGCCCTCCATTTCTCCGGGATCGGCAAATTGGTATCAGACTTTTCTGAGAGGATAGCACCGTTGGCTCGATACATTGGTAGGCCACTTTGATCATCCAGCGATGCTTATTGAGTGCCTCAGCAATAGATAAACGTCGAGAGCTTATCCTTTATCCCTTTATAGGTCTCCCGTTATAGAAGTGGCTTTTTTATACGAAAGGGCAAACGTGAGGCAGTGATTTCTGTTATACAGGTCTAGTCACTGTTTCGAACCTGTACTTGATGAAGAAAGATACCATTCATCCGTGGTCGGTAAATTGTTGTCGGACTAGTGGAGAAGGACAGCAACACCGGCTTGATACATCGGTGGACCACCCTCAATCATTCTGTTGGCCATATATGCAGTTAGTCATCTCCACGATGTTGAGAATGGAGTCGAATGCATAGCGCCTCCTCAAAGGTTCATTAAAGATTCGTTAACACCATACATTAGTTCTTCGTGTTCTTGTTGAGCAAACGCGAGGTGTTATTTTATCCTTTATTCACGAACAAGCTGATGTTTCGGCGGATTCCGCCTTTCTCAGAGCCTGGAAAGATCAAGTTGACAGCAATCTATTCGGCCAAACACCTCAATAACCAAACAGAGAAAACGCTAAACCAAGATTTATACTATAAAAAGCGGCTCTGAAGAAGGCGATACTGCCGAAACGTCAGCTAGCGTTGTATTGTATTGTGTTTTTATGGAAGTAAATGTATGCTGTTTAAAAACCTCGCGATTGCTGAACAAGAAAACGACACAAGATTTATACATTAGCTTTTGGGGTCGAGATATTGTTCGATTCAGTTTCTTATCAAGTCCCTGATTCGCTTTGGTCGCCAATTTCTCTACCTTCTGGGCTAGGTTTAAGTGTTCTTCATTTAGTAAAGACTAGAGTGTAGGGGCGTTGATCATTATTGATTATTGTTGGGAACGTGACCTCTGCGNTTCTTCGTGTTCTTGTTGAGCAAACGCGAGGTGTTATTTTATCCTTTATTCACGAACAAGCTGATGCTTCGGCGGATTCCGCCTTCCTCAGAGCCTGGAAAGATCAAGTTGACAGCAATCTATTCGGCCAAACACCTCAATGACCAAACAGAGAAAACGCTAAACCAAGATTTACACATTAGCTTTTGGGGTCGAGATATTGTTCGATTCGGTTTCTTATCAAGTCCCTGATTCGCTTTGGTCGCCAACTTCTCTACCTTCTGGGGTAGGTTTAAGTGTTCTTCATTTAGTAAAGACTAGAGTGTAGGGGTGTTGATCATTATTGATTATTGTTGGGAACGTGACCTCTGCGCTTTTAGTGTGTCACTGCTAGACAACTATAGCAGAGATCTTTGCAAATGACGGTCACATTTACTGCAACCATCTTTTTGGATGCAAACGATTTCCATTAATCTCAAGTCTGTACTGGTATCCGGCTCTTGCTGCAAGAATTTTTTCCTTCCAATGTTTTTTGCACTACCTGGTTTTGCAGTTATAACGGCTTTCGAATATAATAGCCTTTAAGCCGCTTAGGCTTGCACGGTTACAACTATGTTTGTGATCTCCTTTATCGGCAGCCTTTCGCTGATCCTCAAGCATTTGGCTCTGCTCTAAGTTCTTGTTTTCTACAGTTTCCTACTTTCCTGTCTGACTGTTGACAATTTTATCGAGAGAACTGATTTCTCGAAGCAATTCCCACGACCGACTTTCTTTTAACCTCGGCAATGATTGATAATTCGATGTTCTTCTTCAATAATAATGTTATTATAACAACCTCGTGTCTGCTTATTGAAGAAAAACATCGGATTTCTCGAAGATTTACAATTCACGCTCATGACGGGGTGGTCTCTGGTTCTCTGCTGTGGCCTTCTCGTCCATTCTCATCATGTTGTACTTTGTGAAGTCTATAAGATCCTTCAATACATGTATTTAAATTGTCGAGCTTACACGAGTTTGATAAATAGATTTTTATTTCGGGTAATGCTTCGACGTCTTCGTTTTCATCAGAGCCGATGATCCGTGTCGGTGGTCCACAGTTGTTCACCATCTCGATGTGACGTCTTCTTTGTTGTCGTACCGAGGCAGGATCTTCTCCAATGAACACCGCACTAATGAGCCATGCTCACCCGGCAGCGCTCTCGATATGACTATCCGTTGATAATAGTTTGCTTTTCAACGGATGAACCACCCTGTAGCAGTCGATGTTATGTTAGCTTACACAAATCGAATAGCAAAACAATTTTCAAGCCGAGCGTCATTTAACCTCGGTAGCAATAAATAAATTAAATACGTTCTGAATTCGATATCAAAATCCGAAATTCTATTTTTTGTAAATTATGGGACGAACAAGCAGGATCTTAACTGGATATAGAAGTGAATTCAATGGTTCTTTCCGTATTTCTTGTCGCTAAAAGTATAAAGCTTAGAGCAAATCATTATTTTTCAATGATTCTCGATTCAGAGCATCGGCTCAGGAAGAACAGGAAGACGTAGGAACGTTAGCCGAATAAACCCCTTCATCAGTCTTTTCTTAACTAAATAATCTAGCAAAGCATAAAGCGTTCAGCGTTGATCCATCCTTAAGAATACGCCATGGATTCGACTCATTGTAGAGGTAATTGAATATGCATATTTGATCTATACGATGAAGATACGATAGTATGCGGTGCCCTATCAAAGTGTCAATCTATCAAAGCGTTATTTTTACTTTCCATTAATAAGTCTGGTTCCAAATTGTCATTAGCGGCGGAGTGGATGGCTTAGCTAGCCAGATCGAAACACGGAAAGATCTAGTGTGTACTGCCACCCACCTCTAACCACTACACAAAATGAGGTCCTTTTTTATCGTTACTATGTCCAAATGGTCCTTTTAACATGGGTGGTCATTTTTAATACACATTGTCCATAAGTGGATAAGACGTTGCCTGCTTATGAGGATGCGAGGGGAAACATCACTGTGTGACGACTAACATTTTCTAATCACAATGTTATACCTTTCATTTTCTGCCTTCTATAATTTCGCGGCAGGGT